>VMDO01035880.1:0-15641 GCA_007922755.1 Pedetes capensis
AAATACTTGTCTACAATGCTCCAAAATCACTTAAGGGTATTTTCAGCTAGATGGGTAATGAAATTTGTTATAATAGATCAGTGCGTGTTTGATTTGCTATCATGTAAGTACTTTTTAAAATTGGTTGTCAACGTATACATTAATTAGTCAGATATCAATTTCAAAGTGAATACTCAAAATTAATAATTCACACATTGGATGAATTTAATAACATCAATGTTATGGGAAAGCAAATTGTCATAATCATGTTATAAAGTCATGGTCTCAGAAGAAAGCTGATGAAATGTGAAGATATAATGATTCTTTTGATATTCAGAAAATTAATTAATGCATTTTATAAGAAATGTTATTATAAAATATGATTTGTTAGGAAAACAGATAGTGAGGTCACTCATAACTTAAATATCAAGATACATATTAAATATTTCCAGAAAAATATCTGTTTAAAATCTGTAAACAGTACAGAATTAAAGAAAAAAAATAGAGCCAGGTGCCATGGCACATTACCGTAATCTTAGTGAGTCAGGAAGTTGAGGCAGGAGGATTGCATGTATCAACATTTATACCTGCAAGTAGGGGAAAGAGGATCACAGGACTCTTCAGTGAGAGGTATACGTGTACAAGAGATGAACAACAGGCAGGGAGAAGTGAGTGGACCAGAGAAGACAGAGGACAGAAAACAAGAAAGGAGAAGGGAGAGGCCAAAGTGAAACTTGTCAGTTGTAATGCTACCCATCATGCTGCCAGGGAGTCACTTGCCACTCCTGTGAGGAAGACAACTTGAGAAGGAGAGAAGACTGCTCCTGTCAGGGAGCCCACTTGGAAGGGAGTTAATGGTGGTACAGCTTTGAGACATGTTGGTAAGGACGTCTGGGGGAAGGAATGCCTTCTCTCAGGCTTTCCCTGAGTTACCCTCATTGCTATATAAAACCACGAATACATTCATGGGCCACAAGGTTTAACATTATCCATCCTTTGCTCTATCTTTATTCACTTTGGCTTTCACACAGCAAATATCGTCCAAGGTATTATTAACTTATTATATGTAGCTTTGATCATTGTGATGCTTCATTAGAAAAAATTAATACCGAATGAAACTTACAGTCATATATGTTCTCACTTATTTTAGCATTATTTTCACATCTTCAAATGAGAGCACATTCATGTTACATTTATTAATTAGATTTGTGACACTGATATCTGTAATTGTCATAATCAGTAGGTTGATTATAATAGATTCACACAATAGAGTGAAGAATATTCTATATATTCAATTCCAATAAGAATACCCAAAAGGTCTAAAGAATAGAAATTGTTCCAAATAGCACAAATATATCCATATTAAGCTTATATAATGAAGATATTCACCAAATAAGTCTTCATATCAGTTTGTGCTAATTGTTAAAATTATGAAGAGACTTAAACCTTTGGCCCAAAACAAAAGAAGCAATGAAGTTGGCTTATATACCTTGTTCTAATTTATTTAAAAATATATGACAACTTTAAACTTAAAAAAATCACAATTGCTTGGTACTTAAGAAATAATGCACTTTTAAATGTTGATAATCAATATGAAATTATATGAATCTAAGAAATATTATTAAAAGTAGCTAAGTTTTTTGTGAAAAAAAGTTAATTGTATTTTCCTTCAAAATGAAAGATTATGTTTCAGATAGTTCTGAAAGTTTAAATTGCAACAGTTGGTTAAAAATTACCTGTGACATATTCTCTGAGTCATGATTTTTTAGCAATAAAATACAGTAATTAACTGTCAGTGCTCTGACAATGGAAATGGCTTACCCTAGGGAAAAGAGCAAAGAAAAGATTATCCTTTTGGGAAGTCTAAAGACAATTTTAAAATATCCTCGTTGCCTAAAACACATCACTGTGTGAAATTAAATCATTAAGTGAAAGTCAGATTTAACCAGTGTGCAAGTTAGTGGTAATAAAGTATCTAGCTTGTGATGGGATTATGAAGATAAATGCTCTTAAGTATGCTCAGGTCTAGTAATTAGCAGCAAATAATAGGAAACTACAAACCCTGGTTTAGAGAATTGGGTTAAAGCTCTACTTTCCATTTCTCTAAGCTAATTTTCTGTTAGTTTTCTACTTTAACATTCATTATGGTTGTCTTATCGCTATATTATCTACAGGTTGTGAAAGGAAGAAGGGAAGAATATGGTTGCCTGTAAGAGGAATGAGAATTCTCTCTCAGGAACCATTTAGCCCTCTGGACTAAAACTGTTGGCATGACAAATCCACCATGATCTTTGATGAAGCCCAGAAAGTGAATATTTTTAGATGACTCCATTGTCCATTCAAAATTATTTCAAGAAAGAGTAGATGGGAATATAGGCATTTGGAAGAGCGTATTGTTTATAATTTGTCTATTTTCCCTTCTATTCTGTCATTATTTTCTTCCTATATATTTAAATGCTTTTATTAGGTGCATATATATTTATAACTATTCTGCATTCCTTACTTATTATACTTGTATTGCAATTATTTGCCCCTCTATCTCTCTGTCAGTACTTCTGCATAAATATCAATATTTCTCGACAATAATAAAAATCTTTTCAGCTTTCATGTTGAATGGTTAATGATATTAATTTTTTTCTTCAATTTCCATCATAATTCTTACATTTATTTATTGTGTGTACATCTTGCAGAGGGTACATAGTCGACTTTTGTTATTTCAGTATTATGACAATCTTTGCCTTTAATACAATATGTATTGTTTACAGCTGCTGAAATTAGCAATATGGTAGTATTTAAGTTAGTAATTTGATGATTCAATTTCAGTATATATCGCCCACCTTTGTTTGTATACTTACATATTTGTTTTACCTGTCCTATTTCTTATTTGTGTTACTTGAATATTTTATTGGTATTTTGTTTTCATTTCTTCTTTGGTTTTGTTTTGCCCCATTTATTATTTAGTAAGGGCTGGGATTTAGCTCAGTGGTTAGAGCACTATGCTGCAGTCTCTGAGGCCCTGAGTTCAATTCCCAGCACTGCAAAAATGGGAGAAGGGCCTGGCAATCTACTCCCAAGGCAATCTGGAAGCACTCAGCCATTGAAAACCCTATGAGGGTCGCTATGAGTTGGATACCAACTCGACAGCACCTAACAACAACAACAACAATTATGTAGTAATTACTAGAAAATTACACATGTAATTGTAATGGTAGGCAATAATGTATACAATGGTAAAATTGATGACTTACAAGTCAGAATTTTTAAACCAGTTCTTATTTGCATTTTAATATTCTGAACATTCATTCTATCTAAGTTATGGATCCTTCAATAAGTCTTTGTAAATTTTTTATTAAACAGTCATCTGGCTTTTAGGAATGGCCAAGATCAAGAAAACAGATAACAATAAATGCTGGCAAGGTTGCAGAGAAAAGGGAACACTCTTACACTACCAGTGCAGCTTTAAACTAGTCCAACCACTTTGGAAATCAATATGGAGGGATCTTAAATAACTAAAAACAGGTCTACCATATGATCCAGCTATAACACTATTGGGAATTGTCACAATAGCAAGGATATAGAATCAACCAAAGTCCCCATCAACAGAAGAACGGATAAAAAAAAACTATGGTACAAATGCACAATGGAATAGTACTCAGCAATCAAGAAAATGAAATAATGCCATTTTCAGCAAAATGGATGGCATTGAGGAAAATTATGTTAAGTGAATTAACACAAGCTCAGAAAGAGAAATACCACATATTCTCACTCATATGTGGGAGCTGAATCAAAATTACAAGAAGGAAAAATCCAATGTGAAAGTCAGAACATAATTTTAAAAAGCTAAAGTCAACCTAGAGGAGAAGGGAAAATTTGGGGACTGCAAAAGAAGGAGGGAGGGACCTAGTAAAAGGAGGAAATCCTGGGAGAAGACGGGTGGGGGGGAGAGGAGGAACAAGGAGGAGTAAGGAATGAGAGAAGGGGTGACCTCAGTGTGACAGCCCAACTTTAATAGTCCTGGAAATAATTATAATAACACCAGTAATACCAAAGAATGGCAATAATACAGATGGGCTAGAAAATTCATGTAATAGTACTGACAATGTAAAAAGATAGCTCACTACAGAAAAAGTTTAGATCTTAAACATAATTGGGATCCAAGGATATATAGAAAAGTATTACCACAAAAATACAAGCAAATGGGAGTGAGATCTTTTGTGGGGGGTGGGAGGGGGAGGAAGTGCACAAGGGGGTAAAGGGGAACTTATCTGTATAATGTACAACAAAATGCATATATGGAAATGTCACAATGAAATGCATGTCAGAATGAATCATAATAAGTTTTCCATTAAACATTTCCAATAAAAATAATAAATGGGGGCAATCATGTGGGCTGTACCCCTAATTATGTAGCCATGTTCATAGATTGGAAGATTCAAAATTATGAAGATACTAATCTACTGAAATATATCTATAGATTCAATTAAAAGAATAGAATATAATCTATTTGTGTATACAAACTTTATATTCTCCTATAGATTTATTACTTTGTTTTACATTTTTTTCATCATTTTAGATTATCAAATCTCCAGACTGAAGAAAGTTTATTATTTTTAATGGTTGATTGTTTTGGGATTGTTTAGGGAGTAGGCTGCCTGATCCTTCTGTTTTTGTGGTGCTAGGGATTGAACCCAGGGACTCAGAGAGCACAGAGTAGCATTCTACCAACCAAGCTATACCACAGTCCATGCACCACAATACCTGGCTATAATTATAAACACATACATACATGTTGTGGATTTCCCAGGGGGATAGAGAGTACCCAAATATGGTAGGTCCCTGGGGCCTGCCAAGCCCTCTTGGAGGACCAGACTCTGTCCTCCAAGGCAACTGACCCTTCCCCCACATCTGGGTACCTCCCTTTCCCCCCTCCCATTGAGTGAGCCAAGATGGCGCTGGTCAGTTCAGACTTCCTCAAGGCCTGATTGGCTGAGCCCCATCTGCCTCCTCAGTGGTTAAGCCCTTGCCCTCCTGCTGCCCACTAGCCCTTCCCTGATTGGCCAGCTGTCACTCCTTGACAGTTGGATGACAGTTGGCTTAAAGGGATAAAAGCCCCTGACTCCAGATCCCAATGGTTCATTCTGAACTCCATCTGGGATAGCTCAGAGCTTTTACCTGAACACCACCTACAGAGAGCTCACTCAGTCCTCTGGCCCCATAAGGACAAGAGGCCTGCAACCCCCTGACCCACCTAGCCTTCAGCCTACCCTCGTCCTGCCTCCATCCTTCAACCAACCTTCTTTCATCCTTGCCTCTGTCTGGCTGCCTGCATCCTCCGGATCTTCAACTTCTCCTCCTCAATCAACAGATTGAGTGCTTTGAGAGGCAAGCCTCCAAGAGTCAAGCTCAGGGCCTCCGAAGCAGCAAAGACTCCAGGACCTGATGAGTAATGACACCAGGGAGTCCCATTCCCAGTGTCTGGGATAGTGGCTGAGCGCCTTCCTCCCATTTCACCCTTTCCTGCCCCATCCACCTACACTTTCCCTATCCTTGTAAACAAACCTGACTTGTTTCACCAGTCCTGAGCATGACCTCTGTTCCCTGACCTGAGTTCTTTGCAGGGTGCAGTGTTGGAGCACCTAGTTGCACAACACACAACGCAGGGGATCACAGGTTCGAGTCCAGCCTTCCCCAACACATATACATGTGTTGCTGTTGTTGTTGTTAGGTGCCTTCAAGGTATGTCTGACTCATAGTGACCTTCATAAGGTTTTCAATGGCTGATTGTTTGAGGATTGTTTTTCAGGAGTGGACTGTTGTTCTTAGGTGATGTTGAGTCAGTGTCCAACTCATAGCATCCCTATATACAACAGACAAAACACTATTATTGTGCTTCTCTGCTATTCATAGGGTTTTCAATGACTAATTGTTTTTTGGGAGTGAGTTGCCGGGTCCTTCTCCCAAGCCTGCAGCACCTCGTGTCTCCAGGTAGTCTCCCACCCAAGCACTAACCAGGTCTGTCTCTGCTTAGTTTTCCAGATCTGATGGTTTCAAAAGCCACAGTAATGCAGCTGCAGGCTCAGGAGTGGATATAAGGAATTATATATGTATTTCCTTCCCTTTAAGGTACACCTAACTTTCACATATGGGTGAAAACATGCAATATTTCTCTTTCTGTGTCTGGGATATTTTCCTTAAAATGATGATCACCAGTTCCATTTGCTGCACATGATGTAAGGCCATTCTTCTTTACTGCTTAATGATATCCCATTGTGACATCATTCTTTTTCTTTATTTTTTTTAATTCAGAATTCATCTATCCTAAAATTGACAGATTTTTTTGTTCACTATCTCTAAATTCCCAGTGAGATTATATATGAAATTTTTTTCCTTTTTAATAATTTACATTCTAACTAAGGTGTTTCCATTTGTTATACTTTCTATTTCTCTGGTGGCATTTCCCATATTTAACCCAGGAAGAGTGTTTTGAGCTAAATTCTTTAAACTCATTTTCCTTTCATTTTCTGAACTTGCTTACAACATACACTTTTTGTTATTTTTGCTAAATCCTACATTCAGTGCTGTTCAGACACAAATCTCACAAATTACATATTTTTTGTAAATGAGAATATGCCATATTTTCCTGTTTTGTTGCTTGTCTATTAAATTGAGGTCAAAAATTGGCCATTGTGAATAATGAATTTCTGGAAGCCTGGACTCCATTCTGCTCTAAGCACTGTTGTTGATCTTGGACCTTCTAGAGGCAGTACACTTTTACAGCCTGTAGATTTTCTGTGCATAGATGTAGTCTGACTATAAGTCAAGGATTTGGAGCCAGCAGCTCAGATTTTGTAGCTCACTTTCTCAGGAATCACCTTCTTTGAAGAGTGCACCCTATATTTCCAGCTGTTTTTTTTTTTTTTTTTTTTTTTTTTTTTTTTTTTTTTTTTTTTTTTTTTTTTTTTTTTTTTGTTGTTGTTGTTGTTGTTGCTTCATGTTCTCTACTCTGGCACATTAGTTGAGTAAGGCCTATACTTTAAATTTCAACAGCTGAATAATCATTGGAGAGTGTATTTAGTTTTAAACAACAGCAAATTCCCACCAGTAATACCTGATACCACTGTCATTAGCTATTTCTTGTCTGGTTCCTTTCTTTGTTTTAGTCCTTGCCCCTGGAATAAACTTTGTCCATTTCAGCTTTAGTGGTCAGTAATAAATCTTAATATAGTTTGTATTCAGATTATTTCCAGTTCTTCTCTCAAATTCTCAGTTGCATTTTTATCCCTAAACCATGTTCTCTACCAATTGTAACTAACAAATCTATGTATGCTTTTTTAGCGGAGCAATCATGGCCTGATTATGAATACTAGAAAGTTTCCTGAGGTAAGAAAGTCACAAATAAATCGTGTTACTGCTTTACTACTAAAGCATGGCAAAATTGAACACATTGATAATCCCAGGGACTCTGGAGTCTCAGGCAGGAGGATTGTGAGTTGGAAGACAGAGGCAGCCTGTCCCAAAATAAGAGAGAGAGAGAAAGAGAGAGAGAGAGAGAGAGAGAGAGAGAGATTGGGGTGCAACTCAGTGGTAGAGCACTTGCCTGGCATATTCTAGGCCCTGAACTCAGCCCTCAAGTATGGACAAACAAAAATTCTTAGGGCATACAGGAACCTCTTTATTCATTGCTACAGTGTTTATTCAGCAGAAACTAAGAATTTCAGTTTCAAGGAAGTAAAAGCATCTATTCTGCATCACAAGACTGTAAGATTTAATTGTTACAAGAAGTAAAATTACTTCCAGATTTCTGCAGATATTACATCAAGTTATTCAATTACATTTTCTCAATTCTAAATACCTTATTCAAGACAATTGCTTATAACATTATATATTACATTTTAACCATTAACCACAGAAAAATGGATGAGTATTCCTAACCAGAAAAAAAGTCTATATACCAGAATTGACTTTTAAAATACATATTTCAAATATTTGAGCCTTATCTATGTAAGCATTCTTTCTGGCTCCTCCCTAAAAATCTTAACTGACAGTTGAAAAGAGCCAGAAAGAAAATATAACAGCTAATGATCTTATAAAGCCTAAAATTAAAGCAGTGACTTATATATGGTACTAAATTCTACAAGTAATCATATTCAAATAAAAATTTTCTTGAAGGAAATAGAATAGTTTATTCTGTGATAAGCCACAGGATAAAAAAATAATAATTACAAGCTAAAGAGTAGGTAATATTTCTTTTTAAAAGACATTTGGTCCTTGTTTTTTCACAGCATTGCTTCCTAATAATATTAATATGCATAGTACTATTAATAATAAGCAGTATGTAAAAAGCACCCTATAATTTCAACTAATTTTCTGAGTTGTCTTATTTAATGAAATTTATTTGCAAGGAAAAATAATAGTAAATTAAAATCTAAACTTATTCCAAATATTTGTCTTGAAAATTAAGGTTTTATTTAGACTTAATTTACCTTTCAAAATCTTTATTGGCACGATACAAGCAACACCTTATTTAATGGAAATGAACCAGTGACATTCTATTTTCTGTGCTATTCATTTTCTACAGTAATTTACTTCCAATGTATAACTACAGGTATTATTTTTCATAGAATTACAGAGAGACTCCCAAGATACATTAACCTAAAGTGAACTAATCAAGCTTTACCATCTCTAATTTATACAAAGCAATTCATCATTTTGAATATTTTACAGTTGGTGTCATTCAGTACACATTATCTAATTGTGCTTACCAGATATGGAAAAGGATAAAGTGTATGTTGGAGATAGAAACTAAGTATTATATTAATTGTAATCTGATTTTCTAAACTATAGCCAAACCACGCACCTTCACTTGAGAATGATTTAAACATTGCTTGATCATATCATAAATTCTAATATAATGGATATAACTGACTTGTTGAAAATAATTTCAAAACTTCAGGTCACCATTAAAAGTACATAATTTAGAACAGTGTTCAGCTTGAAAAAACATTTGCAGAAAAAAATTAAAAGACATATATCAGATTTAAATTACTCTGAAATTGCAATGCTATAATTTTGTGTGCTCACATCTTTTATTCTTCCCCAGTTCTGACAGAGTAATCTCCTGATAATATTTTAATAGATATCTAAGCCAGTTCTGAGCAGAAAGTCAAAATCCATTTTGTGATTCATATGCATTATAGTTTAAACCCCTGAAGCCTTTAATTATCATTCTCTTTTTGCACAAAATCTGCATTTTTTCCTTTTTGTTTTCATTTCATCAATAAAAGGGTAACTCTAGGTAAGCCATTATTTTTATGACTAGTGACTTAACTGGAAAGGATTTGCACATTCAACCGAATTTCATGAAGCATTTTTGAAAGAAAAGCAAAATCTCTTTTGCTGGGTGTTCATTGTATGTTGCTCCTGCTTAATAATTTTAGACATATTCTATTATTTTGATTTAGAAAACTATAAATCTCACTATTTAATGGTATTAAGTTTATATAAATTATTATTTTGAAATCTAATTCTGTGATAATGTATAAAATATCATTTATTTTTACCATGCTTTGACATTTTGAAGTCCGTTCATTTCATTTTTTTGTAGTCCAGAAAATTCCACAATAAGATGAAATTTGAAGCATGGTGGAAGAAGTACATTTGTATTTCACATGATAGAAGATGTCTGTGCATTTTCTCTTCTCCGTTTCTTCATTAATAACCCCAACAAATATTCTGTAATAAGAACCTATGGATTATGCTAGTTTTTCCTTCATACTTACCCCAACATTAAAACAAAATCTTGAACTACCTCTTTAATAACTAAAACCTAATGCTTTTATTTAACACATGAATCTCCATGGATAATATATCAATATGGACCTCCAGGAAAACAAAAATATCATATGTTCATGTGTACATATATACATAAAAATGCACATAAACCATATATAAACGATATGATGAAAAGATACAATGGCTATTTAAATATATATTTTTTTTACAATAAAAGACATATTGTCATTAATACCCCCTGGCTTTGAACATACTTATGCCATCATTCTTGCCACTTTCTGAAGCAATTCTGGAAGCCCTTTTTCATTAGAGTTTTAAAATTACACTGTCATGGCTACCTCGATGTCCTGAATCTATACAAAACTTTTTGCCAGAAGTCTCATGGTGCCAGATCCGGTGAATAAAGTGAATGAGGATACACTGTATTGTTTTTATTTGACAGAAATTTACTGTACCAGTGTGTGATGTGTGACACAGCAAGTTCATGATGGAGAATGAAACTGAAGACACTCACAAAAGAGGACTTCCAGAACTGCTTCAGAAAGTGACAAGAAAGATGGGATAATTACATTTAAAGCTAGGGGGAGAATTTTGAAGATTAATGAAAATGTGTATTTTATTGTAAATTTTCTAAAATTTAAACATTTGTCATGTTTTTAAGTCACGCCTAGCGTAAATGGTTTTCAGATGACAATTTGCTTGCTATGTCCTCATATAACCTCCCTCTTTCTTCCTTTCTTTCTTTCTTTCTTTGTTTCTTTCTTTATTTTCTCCTCTCTCTCTTTCTCTCTCTCTCTCTCTCTCTTTGATGGTACTGGGGGTGAACCCAGGGCCTCGTGTTTACATGCTTTGCAAGTGCTGTACCACTTAGCTACACCCCCAGCCTGTTTGTTTGTTTGTTTGTTTCTTTTTACTTTTTGAAACAGGGTTTCACTAAATTAGGCAGGCTGCATCTGGTCTCCAATTTGCGATCCTCTTACCTCTGTCTCCAGTGTCCTGGGATTACAGGCGTGCACCACCCCACCTGGCTTTATCTTCTTTCTTTGTACTCATACATTCTGCATATTTTTCTTCCTAAGCATACAGGAGTCATTGTGGATAAGAAGACAAGAGAAAGAACTCACTACTCTTGGGCTTTCTTATAACACAATTAATACACTTCTGAAGGCAGAGTGCGCATGCCCTAAACATCTTATCTACTACCTCAACACACTAATGCATTGGCCATTAAGTTTCCAAAGTAGGGAGACATATTTAGACTAAAATGCTATGACTAAGTGAAATTAAGTATAGGTTGAAGCATAAGTGTTTATGGTTTATTTATTCTTTTATTTTTCTTTGGAGGCAGCAAAGGCCTGACCCTATGTTCTCTATGTGGTAAACACTAATGCTTTTGCAGCTGTAATAGCATGCTAACCTGGGCACTACTTTAGATACGTGTGTCTCAATGGATAGAATTGAGACAGGCCTAACTCCACTAAGCCCATGCTGAATTCATGAATGCATAGTGTACATTCCTTTTTAAACAGGGTGGTCGTGATATGTTGCCATTGTTTATGTATTCCAAGAAAATTTTGGATTTCACATAAGCATTGAAATATGTTACTATAAAAATATTTGGTAGTGAATTTATAAATACCCTTGTAGTCATTTCTATTGTATGTTTTTAACCAGGGAATTGTATTTAACAACACAATAATAACTCATAATGTTTTTATGTGCAAGACATTGAGAGATCTAAAGTAAAACAATAAGAAATAATCAAGGTGGGACATTTTCATGTTCATGTATTATGAAATAATTCTTTTTTCTTTCTTCCGGTACTGGGGGTTGAATTCAGGGCCTCTTGCTTGCATGCTTTGCAAGTGTTGTACCACTGAGCTGCAACCTCAGCCAATTTTTTTAGTTTTTTTTTTTTTTAACTTTGAAACAGGGTCTTGCTAAATTTCGCAGACTGCCTCTGGTCTCGAACTTGCGATCCTCCTGCCTCAGCCTTCTGAGTTGCAGGGATTACAGGCGTGTGCCACCACCCTGGCCTGAAATAATTCTTAACTTCAGAGAATAATCCAGACCCATTTATAGTGTACTTTGTCTAATTCCATGTAGTTTTTAAAAGAATTTTATATACACATAATTTAATAAAAGCATGTCTTTTGCATAAAGTGAAACACATTTCTACTATTACAAACTTCTCTCTGTGTATAACATAATATTTTTGTTGCAAAACACTTTCTTTCCAATACAAGGGGATTGAGCCCAGGACCATGCACATCCTAGGAAAGTCCTCTAACCCTGAGCCATAACCTCAACCTTTTGTTTATTTATTTTTTAAATTTTGGTACAGGATCTCACTAAATTGCACTAGCTGCCTCCCATGAAACTGAGATCTTCCTGCTTCACTCTTTTGAGTTGCTAGGATCACTGGTTTGTGCCATGCTGTCTGATTATAAATCACTTTTTAATATAATCAATAAATAATTTAATAGTATTTTTATCCTAAAAATAAGAGAATATTCATTGAGCTTATCATTTTAGTAACAAGGGTATGGACAGAGTAAGTTACATTCCTGAATACAGTAATTTTCATAGGAGACATCAACTTTATAAAATATAGACTATTTTATTGGTATAATTATAAATGCACATATTTAAAACTTTGATATGATATCTGATATGTGTTTATTTATTATAAATATTTCTATACATTTCATTTTAAAAATTGCTTTGTATTAGTTTCCCTGGGTTACCTGAGCCTTTATGGTTATCATTGGAAAGAATTCAACTTACTTCAATAACTACAAATAGCATGGCACAGAAGGATATTTATTTCCATAAGTTTTATAATGACTCAGACTTTCCAATATTTTTAAATTATTTTTCTCAGTTTCTTTCATAAGCTAAAACCATTATACTGAAATACTATACTTTCTCTGTTTTGTTTAAGGAAACTGTGATATTAAAGTTTTATATGCTTATTTTACAGACCTGTTTTATAAAGTTATTTTGCTTACTCCTATTGCTAAGCATAGGGTTAATAGTGTTTGGAAAAACAAAAACAAATTGGCTTTGAGTCCCAGCTCCACGTTATAATTTATTCTCTTTGCATTTTTGGGAATGTTGCATAACATTTGTTTGCCTTTGGTTTCTCATTGACAGTATTACACAACTGGCAGAACTGCTATGCAGACTTGAAAAAGTATGAATAATTTAAATTAATGAGTGTGGTGCCAAGAACAGTGTTTTGTTATTATTAGTCTGTGGGGTTAGTTTCCAAGTATGAGACTCATCATTTTTTTTTCTCAGAATAAAAGCAGCTCTGCTGCATTTCGCTCCCACATTATGCCCTGCACATTCATGATATAATTGGTACTCTTTGGGCTTTACTCTTCTGATACTTTTTATTAGGGGAAGATAGTGCACATAAAAGTTTGATTAAGCTATCACTGATAGCCACAAATACAGAGAATTTTTTAAAAATTTATTTTCATATTCATACCACTTTGTAATTTGTTTTATATCCAGGTATGATTTGCTGTTTTGCTTCTTTGAGCATAAGGTCATTAAGAACATACTTGTGATTTTAAATGACAGTCTTGAATAACATTAATTTTTTCCTGTGTAGCACAAATATTTGGAAATAGAAATTTATAGATGGGGCACAAATGAATATGAGATACAACATCTAGCATATAGAATGAACAAATGTTCTCACTTAAAAATATAATTAAAATCAATATAGTCACAAACAAGGCAGTGTCACACATGTATGTGAAGAAATTGGATACTTTGTGATCTTCTATCACTTTGTTTTATTTTTTCCTTTTCCCTATCTCAAGTTAAACAAGGGTAAATAATTTTTTTTACTTTTAATTTTTAAATTAGGATGCAAAATAATGAATTTCACCATGACATTTTCATGATATGTATCTTGTACTCAGCTAGACTAAGTGAACTTTTAAATCAGCATTTTCCTTTGCATGCCTCAAAGTAAGTTCTGTCATTTACTGTGTTCAGAATCATGTTTTATTGTTTTTCAGGATACATACTAGCCTGTAGCCATACATCTGTGGCGTCTAATCCTGTCAGATCTTGGAAGCTAAGCAGGGTCAGGCCTGTTAGTACTTGGATGGGAGACTGCCTGGGAACACGAGGTGCTCTAGGCTTGGGAGAAGGACCTGGCAACTCACTCCCAAAAATCAATCCACCATTGAAAACCCTATGAATAGCAGAGCACCTGCTGCTAACCCTGGCACCTAACAACTACAAAAACAGGATGCAATAAGACACCTGAAGTATCTTCCTTGGGCAGGAAAATTGATGAGGCTGAGCTAGAAGAGTCATAAAGCAAGCCTTGCCCCTAAAAATTTACTAGTTGAGTTCAAAGCTCGAATAGGAGACGAAAAGTGCTTGAAATTACTCACTGGTAAATGAGAAGGTAATATTTAATACCTTTGTTTAGCATGGAGACAAAAGATGATAGGTAAATGGGTAGAGAATAGATATTCTTTTTTTTTCTCTCTCTCTTTTATTTTTTTTTGGTACTGGGGGTTGAACCCAGGGCCTCGCACTTATTCAGCAAGTTGAATGTTTTCTGAGAGAAATGTTCTCTTAGAATGTAGAATGTGCCATAATGCCAATGCAGAAGTCTATTTCAATTTTTATGTAAATTCTCAGTAAATGTTTTATGTTTTTTAATAATGGTAAGTTTGAAGTCATTGATAGGGATCTTGTATTGGCAATGAAATATTTTACTGTGGCTAGATTTATTTAAGTTATATATGTAATAAATTATTATACTAAATTAATAAATATAATATCTTAAATGTAAATGTAATAAATATTGTAATAAATTTATTACATATTTAAAATATGTAGGATAGCTATATATAACATGAATTGTATATACTTCACATTTAATATACCTTATTAATATACCTATTAATGTGTTTTGCATATTTATTTTAAATCATCAAAATGGTCCACTGATAATCACAATTTGGGTGTCACACTAATGCTGCATAAAGGTATTATATATTATTTTGTTGTTTACACTCACATTATGATTAGTGATATGTTATTATTGGAAAGAAAATGAATTTGAAATAAAATTTACAATTGGACCCTGATGTATCATTCTGTATTATTTAGATTTATTGTAAAATCTATAACTGATAACAACAGTTCTCATTTTTATATATTTCTGTAAATAGAATCAATGAACTTTAAAAATTACAGTATAACATTTTATATCAGTTAATGTTCTATTAATTTATTTTTGCCTGTGCAGAATCTCATCACTAGATGCAATATTTAAGATAATATAATATTATAATTTGTGAAACACCTTTTGTTTAGTTTTTATTGTCATAATCATTGTGCAGTTAGGCAATTGAACCCAAACAGAGATGAGGGAACTGAGAATCAGAAATCATGTAAACCATGAAGAACAAAAGCAGTAGAATGAGGACTTAGTATGGTCCTCTTAGTTTATTTCAATATTACTTCTGTTCTAAATTTATTTTTAATAGAAGTGAAGTATATGTATAGGAATGTGATATTTTAGCATTATGTATTATGGTGAAGAAAACAGACAGGACAGAATGGGCTATCTCTACAGAAAGTACACTTTGTCTTAAGTGTTGTTGTTGTTAGGTGCCCTTGAGTCAGTGTCTGACTTGTAGCAACCCTAGATACAATAAGGGAAACAATATTATTAGTGCTTCTCTGCTATTCCTAAGGTTTTCATTGTTTTTTAGGAGTGGGTTGTCAGGTCCTTCTCCCAGGCCAACAGCTTCTGGTGTTCCCAGGTGGTCTCCCTTCCAAGTCCTAACCAGGCCCAAGCCTGCTTAGCTTCCTAGATCTGATGGGAT
>VMDO01035881.1:0-15663 GCA_007922755.1 Pedetes capensis
TATTTTACTATTATTTATTTCACGTTAAGAGTTGATGGAGGTGGAGAGATGGACTGTGTGGTAACACTTTCCCCATAATTCAAATTGCACAATTACTAATATATTATTTGAATATTTAGGATAACATCTCATCAATGTTTTAAAACTGAGATGTCGACATATGTTACTTGACTAGTGTATAAAAAGTAGCATAAAATAAGGAATATAATCAATAATATAAAATACAATTTGTGATTTCATTTTAACATTACATATGGAAGCATACTTCCTAAAGAGATGTATTTCTATTCTTCAGCATTTTAGTCCTCAATATTCCTGTCAATTTGTTTTCCTGTGGGGGTTGCATGTTTCTATGAGGCTGAAAGTAATACTACCAATATCACACATAATAGCAGAGTCACCCATGGTGGACAAGTTTCAGCTGAGCTTCCAGACTAAGACCAACTAGGGAGTAGGATCATGCAGCCCACTCCAGAAACAGCCATTGAAAATCCTATGAATAGCAGAGAAACACTGTCAGATGTAGTGCCAGAAAATGAGCCCCACAGGTTGAGAGTTACTCAAAAGACAACTGTGGAAGAGTTGCCTCCTCAAAGTAGAATAATCTTAATGACATAAATGAAGTAAAGCCCTAATGACCTCCATTTACTGTGGAATGTATGTAGTGTGAATCCAGGAAAATTTGAAATTGTCAAAAGGTAAATGGAGCACATAATATCAACATTCTAGGCATCAGTAAACTAAAATGGACCAGCATGGGCCATTTTGAGTCAGACAATCATAAAGTCTACTGCGCTGGGAATGACAAAATAAAGAGAAATGGGGTTGCATTCATCATCAAAAAAGACATCAAGATCTTTCCTGAAGTACAATACTGTCAGTAATATACTAATATCCATGCATCCACAAGGAAGGCTAATTAATATGACTATTATTCAAATGTATGCACCTACCACTAAGGCCACAGATGAAGATAGGCAAGTTTTTTACCAGCTTCTTCAGTCTGAAATAGATCAAACATGCAATCAGGATGTACTGATAATTACTGGAGACACAGAAAGTTGAAATGAAAGAGGAAGGCTCAGGAGTTGGAAAATACAGCTTTGGTGACAGAAATAATGCAGATCACATGATAAATTTTTTTTCAGATGACTGACATTTTTATTGCAAATACATTTTTTTCCATGAAATAAATGGTGTCTATATACATGAACTTCACCAGATGGAACATACAGAAATCAAACTGACTGTATTTGTGGAAAGAGATGATGGAAAAGCTTAATATCAAATGTCAGAATGAGATCAGGCGCTTATTGTGGATGAGACCACCAGCTGCTCATATGCAGGTTCAAAGCGAAACTGAAGAAAATTAGAGCAAGTGTATGAGAGCCAAGGTATGACCTTGAATATATCCAACTTGAATTGAGAGATCACCTCAAGAATAAGTTTAATGCATTAGACACAATTGATAGACGACCAGATGGATTGTGGCATGACACAAAGATATCATACATGAGGAAACAACAGGTTATTAAAAAGACAGAAAAACATGAAAAGACCAAAGTATATGTCAAAAGAGCCTCTGAAATGTGCCCCTGAATATTGAACAGATAAAGTAAAAGGAAGATATTATGGGGATCTCTCATCTTGGAGGCCACTGAGGAAGACGATTTCCCACAAACCCACCAGAGGCGAGCACTGACAGAGACACACAACCACTCTGGGTGACTTTCAGGGAAGTGACTCAAATTTTATTTAATATTTCACCCTTATATACAGTTGCTTACATATTCTCTATGTGGCATTGTCCAATGCACCATCCACCTATGGGGAGGGGCACTATGGTGGGAAATCTTCTGAGACTGCACACAGAAGACCCACGGGAAGTGCCATCTTGGTTTCCATCATCTCTTTTCCACAAATATAGTCAATTTGATTGCTGTATATAACATCTGGTAAAGTCCATGTATATAGTCACAATTTAGTTCATGAAACAACAAAGCCCATGGAGGTGTCTCAAACCCCTTAGCCATTCCTTGCCAGGACAAGCCAGATCTCCCAGGCTGTCCCTTATGAGGACTCAAGGTGAGCCAGATAGGCTTGAACCTAGGGCCTCTCAGGATTGCAGTCAAATGGATTCCACCCCTCAAGATATAATGACATTAAGGAATTATAAAGATTTCAAAGGGCAGCTTGAAAAGACAAAATCAAACATTTAATGACATGTGCAAAGAGCTAGAGACATAAAACCTAATGGGAAGGACATACTGTTTTTCTCAAGCTTAGGGATTGAGGAAAAAACAAATCAAGTCTTGAATGGCAAGAGTGCAAGATTCTACTGAAAAAATAATAAATGATGCAGGAAACATCAAAAGATGATGGAAGGAATACACAAAATCTTTATACAAAAAGAAACTATGAGGTGACCAATCATTTCAGGAGATTGTGTATGGTCAGGAAGCAATGGTATTGAAAGATGAAGTGGAAGCTGCCTTTAAAAAATTGGCAAAACACAAGGCTCCAGGAATTGATGCAATACCAATAGAGATGTTTCAACAAACAGATGCAGCACTGGAGGTGCTAATGTGTTTATATTAAGAAATTTGGAAAATAGCTACCTAGCTAGCTGACTGGAAGAGATTCATATTTGTGCCTATTCCCAAGAAAGGGAATCAAGCTGAATATGGAAATTATCAAATGATATCATTAATTTCACACACAAGCAAAATTTTACTAAATATTATTCAAAAACAACTGCACAAGTATATAGACAGGGAACTGCTGGAAAATCAATCTAGATTTAAAAGAGGATGTCAAACCAGGGACATCATAGCTGATGTCAGATGGATATTAGCTGAAAGCAAAGAATACCAGAAAACTGTCTACTTATGCTTTCTCTATTTTGCAAAGGTATTTGACTGTTTGTGTCATAAAAAATTATGGATAACACTGTGAAAAATGAGAGTACTATAGCACCTAATTGTACTCACAGAGAATCTTTAAGTGGACCAGGGGGCTGTCATTCAAACATAATAAGGAAATACTACTGGGCTTAAGGTCAAGAGAGGTGTGTGTCAGGGCTGAATCCATTCACAGTACCTCCTCAATTTCTATGCTGAGCAAATAATCTGAAAAACTGGAATTTTGAAGAAGAACATGACATCAGGATTGGAGGAATGCTCTTTAACAACCTGTGATATGCAGATGACAAATCTCTACTTATTGAAAGTGAAGAGGGCTTGAATCATTTACTGATGAAAATCAAAGAACACAGCCTTCAGTAGGATTGTGACATCAACAAAACAAAAATCCTTACAACTGGGTTAGTAAGCAACTTCATGAGGGACAAATGGTTGAAGTTGTCCAAGATTTTGCTTCACTTGGTTCTACAATCAACACCCATGGAAGCAGTAGTCAAGAAATCAAAAGATACACTGCTTTGGGAAAAGTGGTGGAAAACACCTTTTTAAAATATTGAAAAGTAAAGATGTCACATTGAAGACAAAGGTGCTCTTGACTGACAGCATGGTATTTTCGGTCACATATGGTTGTGAAAGCTGGACATTGAATAAGGGAGACAGGAGAAGAATTGATAATTTTGACTCATGGTTCTGGAGATGAATATTGAATATACCATGGAATGCCAAAACAACCAACAGATCATTCCTACAAGAATTTCAACGAGAGTGTTCCTTGGATGCAAGGCTAGACTGCACCTTACATAGTTTGAAGATGTAGTCAGGAGGATTATTGCATAAGAATGCAATAATTTTACTGTAATTTCTACTGTTTAGTTTTATAATTATTTGAATATTCTTTTTGTTCTTAGCCAAACTAATGAACACCTTTGTACTTTTTTCTTTTTGCTTGTTAAATTTTAACCAGAAGAGGTTTATGTTAAACTCTATTGGCTTCAAATTCTTACCTGAGTTGAGGTGGGATTGTTATTGTGATCATTAAGACATTTCTCATCTCAACTTTTTACTTCTTTATTTAATATTTCTGGAACTCCTTACATAAGTTAGTATAATGTTTTGGTTCTTTATTAATAGAGCCTAGAAATATGACTTATTGGCTCCCAGTTGCTATTATTCTTTCATTTTACATTTCATAACTTCTTTCCTTACATCAAAAATGAAGAAAATGCCAGTGACTATATTAGAAAAATTACAGTATCTTGTAATAAACTTTGAAGTTTACGTTTATTTTTCATTTAGCATGCTTCACATAATTCTTAAAATAATACATATTATAGCAAAGAATTCTTGTTTGCTCTTAGGAAGCTGAATACTAGATATTTTAATACTTATTGCATTCAAAACGGTAGACATTTAAATCCTACTTTAAAATATATCTCATAAATATTATTGTCACTATGTACAATGACTTAGTGTTATCTTTGTGTCTCCAATATCATTCAGATTCCATACAGTTAATAAATAGCAGATGGGTCATAAGTCATACCTTTAGGATGTTAATAGTTAATTATCTACTGCCTTATGTATATGTGGGTCAAAATACATAAGAAACACAATTTTATAAATTACTTTCTTCAAACAACCCACCAATATCAGATATATGTGGAAATTGGGCATGGGGGCCAGAAGGGCCATCCCTTAACAAGTCCACCAATCTACATCCTAGAAATTTTCTTTGAGATTCTTCTCATTGTCCTATGGCTCTAAATATTTGTACATAAATTATAAATATAAGAATGTAGAAAGAGAAGAAAAAGAGAATGGCAATAATGGAAAATTTAATTATTACTGAATACCCAAGCATCACAGAAAATGGGAGCCTAGAGTTTTGAGATAGAAATCCAAAAGAGAAGAATATGCTCTGTTTTACTAAAGCTTAAAACAGTTGAAAAAACACTTCAAGTTTCTAGTGGCAATAGTGAAGTCTTCTACAGGGAAACTATTAAATGAAGCAGGAAACATTAATAGAAGATAGAAGGAATACACAGTATCATTATACCAAAAAGAAATGGTGGATGATCACACACTTCGAGAGGCTCCATATTACCAATAGCGTATGGTAGTGAAAACAATAATTAGAAGGTGCCTTGAAGACATTGGTGAAACACAAGGCTCTAGAAATTAATGGAACAACAATTGAGATGTTTCAACAAACAGATATAGCACTGGCATTGCTCTCTTTTTTATGGAAAGAAATCAACAAAACATGTCCATGTCAAACTGACTGGAAGGGATCTATATTTGTGCCTATTCCCAAGAAAGGTGATCCAATCAAATGATGAAACAACATCATTAATATCTCACACAAGTAAAGTTTTGCAATAATTCAAAAGCAATTGCAATAGTATCTTAACAGGGAGCTGCCAGAGATTCACATCAGAATCAGAGGAGGGCAGAGAATGAGAGACATCATTGCTCATGTCAGATTGTATATTAGCTGAAAGCAGAGAACACCAGAAAGATGTCTATCTATATTTTCTTGGTTATGCAAAAACATTTGACTATGTGAGTCATAAAAAATTATGGATAACATTGTGAAGAATGGAAATACCAGAGCATATAATCATGCCCATGAGGGGGAATCCTTCAAAAAGCATAAGTAAACCCTCAGTAGTTTAAAATAAGGAAAGGTATTGACAGGGCTGTCCCTTTTCACTATATGTCTTTAATCTCTATGCTAAGCAAATAATTTGAGACACTGGATTTATGAAGAAGAACACGGTATCAGGATTGGAGGAAATCTCATTAACAAACTGCATTATGGAAATGACAAAACTTTGCTTGCTGAAACTGAAGAGGATTTGAAATATTTACTGATGAAGATCAAAGAATATGGCTTTCAGTATTGATTGCACCTCAACATTAAGAATACAAAAATCTTTACAAATGGGTAATATACAACTTCATGGTAAATGGAAAAAAATTGAAATTTTTCAAGATTTTCTTTTATTCCATTCTATAATCAATACGCATGGAAGCAGCAGTCAAGAATCAAAAGATGCATTGCATTGGGAAAATTTGTTGCAAAATAATTCTTTAAATTGTTGAAATGTAAAGATACCACATTGAAGAAAATGTATGCCTGAATCATGACTCCATCTTATAAACTTTGGACATGTTGTCAAAAGGTACCTATCTCTGGAGAAAGATATCATGTTTGGGAGAATAGTGAGTCAATGAATAAAATGAAGATCCTCAACTATATGGGTTGAAACAGTGACTGCAATAACTGACTTAAACCTAGACAATATCATGTGCCTGGCACAGTGTTGAGGAGTCATTCATTCTGTTGTACATAGGATTAGTATGAGTTGCATATATCTAGACAGCACGTAACAGCAATAACAGGAAACAATGAGAAACAGGTGGGAAGTATGGGAACAAGAAGCAATATGAAACTACCACATGGTCATTATGGGCTATAACACAATAAAGAAAAGGAAATTAACCCTGTAAAAGTATCAGTTCACTAAAAATTACATTAGCAATAGGCAAGAGAATTCAATCAATCCATGATTAATGTGTGAGAAATTTTCCACTCTCCTCCCACACTTGCTTGCAGAAGAGTGAGAAGAGATGATTATACCGTGTGAAATAAAGCATCTATCTTTTACCACATAGACAGGAATTTCCCACCTTTAATAGTTTCTCAAAGTCTAGTTCAAAAAATAAGCAAATTTTAGCATTATATAATCATATTTTCTTGGGTTTTGTTGTTTTCCTAAAGTGACCTTCAAATTACATTATGATTCAAGTGAAAATAAAATTAATTATTAAGAATAAAGGTGACATCTTTCACATATTTTAACCTGTATATTTCACTTTTAGCTCATTTGCTAAAGAGATATCTTTATATTTCAGATAAACTAAGTTCAATAATCATCCTGTGTTAATCTTCTTAAACATTTTTAATAATTTTATTATCTTTATGCCAGTTAATTCTAAGATTGGGAATTTGCTGTCATATCTCCTTCTACATGTTCATAATTCAACCACTTTTCAAACCAAACCATAATATAGCATATTATAAATATGTTTGTTATTATTCAGTTTGATTTCATACAATCTAGCATGACTAAACATAGGTTTATTGATAATATTTTTTCTTAAGTACATACTTGAAAATAATACCAGTTCAAGTAAAATATTTGGGAAACTTTTATTCATCACATAAAAAATAAGACTATTGTTTCAAACAGCACCTTGTCATCTTATTCTCTAATTGCCAAGCTTTAGCCATGTAGATTAATTGCACTGCAAAATAATTGAGGTCCACAGTGTCTAGGAAATATGGAACAAGGTGAAGAGATAGAACCTAAAAAAAATCATGGTGTAGAATAAACTGAGACTCTAACTAAAGATATAGAAAATCTCAATGAAATAAGAGCAGTAAACCTCCTGAGCCTAGGGGAAGAAATTCATACCCCAAAACTAGAAGCATCTGGAACTCCAAACAGATTTGACCAGAAAAAAATCCTTGTCAAGTCACAATGTAGTTGCAATGTTAAAACTACAAAACACAGATAAAATTTCAAAGAAAAAATATAAGATTACATACAAAAGGAATATCATAAGAATAACATCAAGCCTTTCTGTCGTAACTCTAAAAGACAGGAACAATGAAAAATATCAAGCACAAATGTCAAGCAAATAATTACCAACTAAGAAGGCTATAGCCAACAAAATTATCTTTTAAAATAAATGTGGAAATCAAGATCTTCCAAGATAAACACAAACTTAAACAAGTGATGACCACTAAACCAGCAATGCAGAAGATACTTAAAGAAGTACTATGTAGAGAAGAAGAAAAACACAAACACAAGAATACAGGAATGAATAAATTCAATGATAGGAACTCATGAAAAAACAAAAGCTAAGAAAGAAGCAAAGATATTGAATGAAATTTACCAGAAAGCCATGGTATGAACAGTAGACAAAGTAACAACCTATCAACACACAAAACAACTAGAAAACCAAGCAACAAAATTATACAAAATGAAAAACTCCATTCATTAATAGTCCTAAATGTTAGTGGTCTTAATTCTAGACAATAGAGACTTAGATTAGCCAACTGAATTGAGAAAGAAGGTGCATCATTCTTCTCTCTTCAAGAGACATGTCTAATAAAAAGAATACACACAGACTGAAAATCAGAGCTTGGAAAAGGATTTACCACACATTTGGAAGCCAAAAATGACAGAGTGTATGTTGTTGTTGTTGGGTGCCATCCAGTCAGGTCTGCATTCACTTTTCCTTTTGGCAATTCCTAATTTTCCTAGATTCATACTATGTACATTCCATAGTCCAATTGTTACTATTATTATTGTTGTTGTTATTGTTGTTGTTGATTATTTATTTATTTATTTATTTATTTTTGTGGTACTGGGGGTTGAACCCAGGGCCTCATGCTTGCATACTCTGCAAGTGCTGGACCACTGAGCTGCACCACCAACCCATTTTTTTCTTATTTTACTTTTTGAGACAGGGTCTCGCTATGTTATGCAGACAGCCTCTGGTCTTGAATTTGCGATCCTCCTGTCTCCGCCTCCCAAGGCGCTGGGATTATAGGCATGCGCCACTGCACCCGGCCATAGTCCAATTATTAATGGATCTTTACAGTTGTTCGTCCTCATTTTGAGTCATGCCATGTTAGCAGATGGAGGTTTCTGCAGTTTTAGTCTACTTCTGTCAGTAAGGTAGACTCTACTTTGAGGATGACACACTTCCCCAGTTGTCTTTTGAGTGCCTTCCAACCTGGAGAGATCATTTTTTGGCATTATTCCTGACAGTGTTTCTGTGCTATTCATCCTGTTTGCATTGGCTAATTGTTTTGGGAGTGGGCTTCCTGGTCCTACTCCCTAGTCTATCTTAGTCTGGGAGCTCAGCTGAAACATGTGCACCCTGGATGACCTTTCTGGTATCCTTAATACCAGTAGTAAAGCTTTCAGCATCACAGCAAGACATCTCCCACAGTATGGCAATCTGACAGATGCATGGAGAGAGATACAAATAGGAAATGAAGAAGTCTAATTATCCTTTTCTGTAGATAGCATTGTCTTATACCTTAAAGACCTTAAAAACTGATAATGAACAGGATGAGAAAGAAACAATAACAACAACATAAACAATGTCATTCATGATACCGCCTCAAAATAAAATATCTAAGAACTAATTTAACCAAGGAACCAGAACACCTCTGTAATGAAAACTTCAAAATGTGAGAATAGCTAAGCTACCAAAATCAATGCACCAATTCACTCTAATCCCCATAAATATTCCAATATACTTGACAGACATAGAAAACAACCCTAAAATAACTTGGAAAAAAGAAAAAGTACATCTGACCTAAATAATCATAACCAGAAAAAGCAGTGCTTTTTGTATTACACAGTCATATTAAAAACAGCTAGATACTAATGGAAAAGTAGGTATGAAAATCAATGGAACAAAATATAAGACCCAGGTACAGATCTATGCAGCAACCACTACCTGATCTTCGACAAAGGTGGTAAAAACATGCATTGTAAAAAAGATAGTCTCTTCAACAAATAGTGCTGGAAAAACTGAATATCTCTGTGTAGAAGAATGAAAATAGATCTATACATTATCTTCCCCAAATTAATGTAAAATGTATCAAAGATTTCAATGTAAAACCAAAAACTTTGGAATGTCCAGAAAAATATGTAGAGAGCACACTTCAAAACATACACATAAGCAAGTGCTTTCTTAATAAGAATGAATAGCTCAGGAAATAGTACCAAAACTTGACAAATGTGATTATATGAAATTAAAACGCTTCTATCACCAAAAGAAATAACAATGGAATAAAAGGAGATCCTATGGAATGAGATAAAATCTTTGCTAACTATGTATTTGACAGATGCTTAATATCTAGAATATATAAACAATACAAAAGGTAAATACCAAAAGTCAAATAATCCAATCAATAAAAATATACATAAAGTGACTATACACAGTTCTCAAAAGAACTACAAATTGCCATTAAATATATGAAAAAGTATTCACCATCTTTTTCCATCTGTGAAATAAAAATCAAAATTGCATGCAATTCCATCTGACACCAATCAGCATGGGCAGCAACAGTAAAACAAACCACAACAGATGCTGGGGAAGATTTAGGGAAAATGAGTCCTCATTATACTGCTGGTCTGATTGTAAACTAGTACAACCATTATGGAAACCAGTATGGAGGTTCCTCCAAAAACCAAAAATAGAACCACCATATCACCCAACTATACAACTCCTGAGTATATGCCAAAAGGAATCTATGTCATCATAACACACAGGCACTTGCACTTCCGTGTTTATTGCAGCACTGTTCACAATTAAAAGAATAAGGTATCAGTCCAGATGTCCAAAACAGCCATTGAAAACCCTATGAGGGTCGCTATAAGTCGGATACCAACTCGATGGCACCTAACGACGACGACCAGATATCCTTTAGTAGATGAATGGATTAAAGATGGTGGTATATATACACAATAGAATTTTATTCAGTCATAAAAAGAATGAAATTATATCATTTTCTGAAAAATGGAAGGATCTGGAGATCATCATTTTCAGCAAATTAACCCAGACTCAAAAAGAGAAATACCACCTCAAAGGAGAAAAAAAATCACACACACACACACACACACACACACACACACACACACACCACACACACACACACACATATGGAGGGGAAAGGGACACGTTAGAGGGGAATGAAGAGAAGGAGGAACATAGGATAAGATGGAGAGAAGTACAATGAATGGTATACAATTGTATGAAACTCCCACAATGAAACTCATTACACCATATTCATTGTTTTTGAAAATTCATACTGTACCTATTAAATTTATAAGACTATTATTACATGCTAGTCAAAATTTTTAAAAATGTTTAAGGAGGTGGAGTTAGTAAATATCCTGATTTGATTACTGCATATTGTACATACATGCTGACTTATCAATCTGTACTCCATAAATATGCACAATTAAAATACTAATTAATAAAAAACTCCACAAGGGGTTACTCATGAATTGAAAGAAAGCTATAACTATATAAAACTTCAGCAAGAGATTCAAAAAGGTTTTCTGCAACTATATGGGAATAAAATTTTTATGTTCACTTTAAGTGACTAAGGAGGGTGATTATGTAAAATAGTCTGACTTCACTTTCTAGATTTTCTAACTCATGTCACTTTTCACCTTTAATATAATCTTCCTAAATTCATTATTTTTTTCTCGGTGGAGTTGTATATAGAACACATGCCTTTGTACACGATAGGAAATCACTGAACTACATCCCAGCTCTTCAAGTTTTTATAAATAACTTGAATGTTTATCCCTTAACTTATATGATTTCTCATTCTCACCTTTTGCCCCAAGTTTATTTATGGAAGTTTACCATTTTTTCCATGAGCTAATCATCAATAACTCTGTGATGTACTTCTCTCTCCTGATATTTTGCATTTCATTTGAATATATTTTACCACAAATATAGCCATTTTAATATGCTTTCCTGAAGGCTTATGTTAGATATCTTTTCTTATAGTCTGTGTTGAGCACAAAATTCATTGTTTTTATCTTTGGAGATACAAAGTAGTTTGTAAAATATCCTGCACATAACAGTAACATTAATTTATCTGTTATACTAATATTACACTTAATTGTTCATTTTCTGACCATAATATATATCAAGCACATAAGAGAATAATAGTCTTTCAGTCCTATAAAATATTTGTATGAAAAAATCTCTTGTGCCAAGTATTCTGGTGCATGCCTATAACACCAGCTAGTAAAGAAACTGAGGCAGAAAGATTGCAAGTTTGAGATCTACCACATCCTGTATGATTTATTGAGTATATGTATTAAAATTAAAAATGAATAAATAAGCAAAAATGCACTAGGAATGTAGCTAGCTCATGGATAGAGCATTTGCCTAGCATAAACAAGGCCTTGTACTAGTATCACAAAAAAGAAACTAAAACAAAAGAAAGGAAAATGGAAAGAAGGAAGGAAGAAAGGAAAGAAGGAAAGAATGAGAGTGGAAAGAAAGAAAGAAAGAAAGAAAGAAAGAAAGAAAGAAAGAAAGAAAGAAAGAAAGGAAGGAAGAAAGAGAGAGAAAGAAAGAGATCCCTTTATATAATAACTGGAATATATTTTGGATATGTTGCTAGGAGTCCTAGGCTAGAGAATGTGGTCTGACCTTGAAGAGTCCTAACATATGAGGTCTGGCCACTTGCCCCAAATTGCAAACAAAAAAGGAATGGTAAAGAATGAGAAAGGATTTTGATGAATATTGCTATATTTGCAAGGTAGAGAAGATTCAGATATCTTCGGCCCTGTCTTTAGGGGTGATGGCACGAGCCTCAAGTGTAAATAGAGGAAGAATTGGGAGAAGAGGCAAGAGTTATGGGTAATTTAGTAGTCAACCTATTATCTAATTGGTCATGGTCTCAAGTCTGGATCTATGAGGCAACTCTAGAAAGTCACTGTAGCTTGCAGGTGGAGTCTGGTTTTTATCATGAAGTAAATGTTCCTGCTTAAAGGGGAAGTTTTATTAAAAGGAGATCTGCCTATGTTGCCAGTAGGTGCCCTCAAGTCCTGTCTGACTCATAGTGACCCTCACAGAGTTTTCAATGGCTGGTTGTTTGGGGATTGCCTCGGGAGTGGATTGCGATGTCCTTCTCCCATTTGAAATCCAACCAGAGACATCAGAGACTGCAGAGCAGCACTCTACCAATGGAGCTAAATCCCAGCCTGACCTGTCTATACAGCTCATTTTTCCTGGCTGGTTTATCTTAATAAATGGAGACTTGTAGCTGCCACTCCAGGTCTGCAACAGAATGTTGTAAATGCTACAAGTTGATAATTGGTTGATTAGTATATCCGTGCAAATCTTGAAAATACTTTAGTTGCTCTTAGTTTGGTTCCTTCTGGGTTGAAGTGGGACAAGCAAGGTTAACTAAAATTAGGGCTAATCAATGAAGTATTACCATTTTTAATCACTCTTTAAATTTTTAACATGTCTATGTGCACAGCTCCTGCAGCTGTAGCTCTGTGGCATCCGATCCCGTCAGATCTCGGAAGCTAAGCAGGGTTGGGCCTGGTTAGTACCTGGATGGGAGACTACCTGGGAACACCAGAAGCTGTAGGCTTGGGAGAAGGACCTGAAAACCCCCTCCCAAAAATCAATCTGCCATTGAAAACCCTATGCACAGCAGAGAAGCACTGACAATAGCGTTTCCCCTGTTTTACAGAGGGTCGCTATGAGTCGGATACCCACTCGACAGCACCTAACAACAACATGTGCACAGTGGGCTGGGATTTAGCTCAGTTGGTAGAGCGCTGTGCTGCAGTCTCTGAGATCCCAAGTTCAATTCCCTGCACCACAAAAATGGGAGAAGGACCTGGCAATCCACTCTCAAGGCAATCCGGAAACAGTCAGCCATTGAAGGCCATTGAGGGTCGCTGAGTCGGATACCGACTGGACAGCACCTAACAACAACAACAACATGTGCACAGTAGAACTGTCATCCGACTCTAAGTTTTAGCAAAAGAAGCCCCTACCTAAGTTCTTGTTACAGAAATACAAGGAGTTTATTTAAAAGTTCCTAATAAAAAATCTGTAAATAAACACAGGCAATATTTATTGACACTGATTTAACCTAAAATTTTTCTGAATCTATTGAATTTGGCAGTGTTATTCAGTGAGAAATATTTTTGAAATAATGAATAAAGATTAATTCAATTGAATACTGCAAATTTAAATAGAAAATGATTAAATAAGACATTCGTAATTAGGATAATGTATATCTACGTTCCGTTTGTCATTAGACAGGTGAACAGAAGGTAGTTTAGAAGATACAATAAAGACAGATGCATAGCCTTTGAAGTTATAATCCAGCTGTCCTACATAAAAGCTGAATAACTGAGCAAATTACTAAAGATTTCTGATTTTCTGACTCCTCCTTAGGAGATAATCATATATCTTATTAAGTTCTTTGAAAACTGAGTTTAAAATGCATACCTAATGTAGTCACAAGCACATATTAAGCACCCAATAAATACTAGGACATTTTCCCTTTTCCTTTTTCCTCTTCATTTCACATATTTGAAATGTCTGTGTGCCTGCCTAATTATATTATGCCTGAAGAGCACACTGTGGTTAATTTTCGCTGAAAGAGAAGAAAAACATTCCAAATGTATGTAATGCTCTATATAAATAAGAACTTCTGGCTTGATTAAATGTCAACAGATATAAATGCATTTGCTCAGCTGAGTTGCCTGGCAAAACATTCAGACTTGTAAAATTCAAGGACATTCCTTGTATAGAAAGCAAAATTCTTTAGCTTAAGAGATGTCCAACAGCAACTGTATAGTTAACTTGCTAATTCATTTTGTTTTGATCAGCATTAGCTGGACAAGATTTGGTTATTTTGAAATATGTAAAAACACACTTAATATAGCTAATACTATTCATAGCTCATTGAATATGCATTTATTCTGTATAGTAAAGTATTATATATAAAACAAAGACACCTTAAACCAGGTGTGGTGGTACATGCCTATAATCCTAGCACTTGGGAGGCTGAAGGAGGACAGCCATGAAGTTGAGGCCAGTGTGGGCTATGTAGTGAGACCTGATCTCAACAAACAAAACAACACAAATTGATTTAAATTTAATTCAATTATATCATTTCAGAAAAAAAGATGTTTTTAATTTCTAAAATCAATTAAATTGTTTTTTGTAAACAACTCAAAAGTAGAACATACTGTGAAGTCTGTCAATTCACACTGAGAGGTTAAAAACTTAAAACTTTTTTAAAAGCTTTGAAATTAGCTTTTTATAGACATCCACTTATCACCACATAAATCAACTCAAATATACTGGCAGTTATTTGGTTATCATCTTGTGCCTCCGTGAGTGGCTCATGTACATTTATCACAGATGGAGCAGAGGCAGATAAATAATCTGAGCAAAAGAAAACAGAAAGGGGAAGCAAAAACACAGCAATGGAGGAACCCTGGCAAAAGGACTAACATTCTCACTGGTGGTATTGTTGAGCAATATCCAATTATTTCTGAAGAAATACATTGGCAAGTCCAAATGATTCTTTTGCCATTTTCACAGGGAGATAGCTTGGATTGTACTTTCAGAGACAAAGAATATATCTCTTCTTATATGATTTTGTTAAGTCAAAGAACATGAACCACATCTTTAGGACAAATTTGCAAAGATTTGAGAATACTTATAAATACCAAATATTAATAATACTTGTGAAATAATACTGGCACAATTTGTAGAGCTAAAAATGAGAAAGGAAAACAGATATCCTTTCTCTAAGGAAGATAGGCATACCATGACATACTATTATCCAAACAACCACCAACTAAATAACCAATGGTCCTACAGAATATTACTAAAAAAACAAAGTGTATTCAATCAAAATAATTATATTTCCAGAAAACACATGCAAAATCTTCACATACACACAGAGGAAAATATATCTTTCCTTTAGAAGGCAATGGATATTTCATAATCTGACCATTGTTTGTGCTCTTTTGCAATGGGTCTATTGTGTCTTTTGTACATTTTTCTTTTCAGTTTGCTATCTTATTAAACATATTTTTAACTTTAAAAAATTATACCCAATGATATCTATCATATCTATCCT
>VMDO01035882.1:0-15667 GCA_007922755.1 Pedetes capensis
GAGGGCAGGGGCTCTGCCAGCTCTCGGGTCAGGCTTGCCCACACAGGTTGACTCGTCCATAGCCCCAGCCAAGCCTGTCTTCCCCAAGGCTTCCCCTGGGTCCCACACATCTCCTTACTGTTTTGCTGAGATTTGTACCTTTGAGTGGATAGGACTATGAGCATGACCTGCACCATGACTCCCCCGATGCCCCAGGACAAAGGCTGAGCTGCCAGTTTGGTCTGGGGTGAGATCCAGGTGGGAGCGGAACCCGCAGCAATCAGACCGTAACAGGGTGGAGCGATCAGACTAGCCATCGCCCTCATAAAGGCAGCGTGACTCACACTGAGCTGACAGCGTTGCCCATGGCAAGTCACTGGACTTTACACCCGAGATGTGTGTGCTCCTTGGTTTGGGAATCTCTTCACCTTTTTTATAGCTGGGTCAGTGCTGGGCAAGCAGCAGGCACTCCGTGAATACCTACTGAAGGATTCTGCAACAATATTTTGGCTTTGGCTTTAAGATGGTGGCTACCTGTGGACTTAACAGAAAACAGACTAAGAGCTGAGTGCAGTGGCATAATTTTTCAATTACTACTTGAAGTCATAAAGTATATGCATATCCTTCATGGGTCCACTAGAGCTGAATCTCTTGACCTTCGCACTGTTGACATTTGAAGTTTTGTCTTAGATTATTCGGGCTGTTGTAACAAATACACCACAGCCTCGGTGTCTTAAACAACAAACATTTACTGTCTGCAGTCCGGAGGCACCGGGCACTGCCAGATCTGGTGTCTGGGGAGGGCGACTTCCTGGTTCACAAATGGCCATCATGTCTTTGTGTCTTTACATAGTGGAGAGCAGAGACAGGAAGTTCTTGTGTCTTTTCTTATAAGGACATTAATCTCACACATGAGCCTCCACCTTTATGACCCAATTACTTTCCAAAGGGCCACCGCTTCATACCATCACGTTGTGGGTATCAGGGTGTCCCTGTCTGGATTTGGGGGACACGATGTGAACTGGATGCCTTGTCTGGATCACACCACAGACGTTGTGCAGTGAGATGTACCAGCACCCCTGGTTTCTACCCTGGTTGTCAGTATCATCATCAGCTTCACCATTGATTCATGGGAAAAGGGCCTGGCAGTCCACTCCCAAGGCAATCCCGAAACACTCAGCCATTGAAAACCCAACGGGGGTCGCTATGAGTCGGATACCGACTTGACGGGGATTTGGCTCAGTTGGTAGAGCGCTGCGCTGCAGTCTCTGAGGTCCCGAGTTCAATTCCCAGCACCGCAAAAATGGGAGCAGGACCTGGCAATCCACTCCCAAGGCAATCCCGAAACAGTCAGCCATTGAAAACCCTATGAGGGTCGCTATGAGTCGGATACCGACTCGACGGCACCTAACAACAACAACAACAACAACACCATTGATTCCAGGCTCTGCTAAGTTATGCAGACTTCCTCTGGTCTCAAACTTGAGATCCTCCTGGCTCCGCCTCCCAAGCCGCTGGTACTACAGTTGTGCATCACCGCACCCTGCCTGTGTTAGCATTTCTTACTGAATGTGAGGTATGCATCTTTGAATTGAGATTTGCCTATCATATTCGTTGAAGTTATGGGCCATGGAGCAGGGTTGCTCTGAGTTAAAATCCCCACTTCATGAAGGTATCAGCTGTGTAACCCTGAGAACTTTGCTTAAACTTCCTCAGCCTTAGTTTGCACATGTGTAAAATGGAAAGTAATAGGAGCGATCACGTCCACCATTGGTTTTTGTCCAAAAAAGAGACAGTGCCTAGAGATGGGTTGACACTGACCCTCATATTACATAGCTGTCCCTTGCCTTAGATTATAAACCCTGGAGGTCAAGGGCTCTATATTGATCTAGCATGGTACCTCGTATACAATAGATGTTCAATAACACGTATAAATCAGAACTGAATTATGCTCCTTTCTGAAATTAAAGTAGACCTCTATTTCCTTAAAATACCTACAGCTGGGAAAAAATGCCATCTACCTCATAGAACCACTTTGCAAAGAAATGAAATGAGACGTATGGTGAACAGAAGTCTAGGATGGCCTCCAGGCCCACACCCCTGTGGACACTCCATGTAGCTCCTCTCCTGGAGCGAGAAGACTGATGAATATTAGGGTTATGCAGATGCTCCCTGATTCATGGTGGTGTTACGTCCTAATGAACTCATAGAGAACTCAAAATATTGGAAATCAAACTGCATTCATGCCACTCAACCCACCGAACACTGTCATTGTGCCTGGCCTACCTCAAGCCTGCTCAGAACATGGACACGAGCTTACAGATGGGCAGCCTGAGAGAGCATCACACTGCCTATCGCTAGTGCCTGGAGAAGATCACACTTCATACTCTGAAGCATGGTTTCTATTGACTACACATTACTTTTGCACCACGCAACGTGGAGAAGTTGTACATCAAGCCATCTTAAGTCAGGGGCTGTCTGTATTGCATTCTATGGCAAGGAGTTGTGATGGCTGTAACAGAAGTCTCCCCTTACTTGTCTTCAAGTTAATCAAAAGGGCCACAATCCTGGGAGGCCTGACCTGACTGGGCAAGCTCTACACATCATCAAAAACAGACACTCCATTGGCTTTGAAGAATGCACAGTCACATTGAAACTGGCTATGGAAGGAGACCTGTGGCTAACATCTAAGAGTGTCCTCCGTGAGCTGATTGGAGGTCCCAGTTGGCAGCAAGCAAGAGAATAAATGAGAACTTCATTTCTTCAGAGGCAAGCAGCTGGATTCTACCAACAACTGTGGGAGCTTAGGGAACTTGAGGCCTCAGCTGAGACCTCAGCCAGCTGTGTCCAGATATACCTGCAGGAGTTTAATTCATGGTGGTAGCTGAGACTCAGGCTAAAGCCATCAAACATAGAATTTGTGACTTAGATTTCCTTAGAGAAAGAGACTCACCACAGCATGCAGGACCATCTGGGGAAACACCAGAGGTGATGAGGAAGCAGAGGAAGGAGAGAAGAGAGCCTGTGCCAGAACCTTTGCTGCTGTCATGGCCGGAAGTTGCTGGGTCCTAAGTCCTTAACAGGCAGAATAAAAACCACAGATTTGGGGGTCTATGGTTGGAGGGTTTGTAATACAATTTTCACGCATCCCGTGAGAAAGCTTGATCACAGCAGGCATGTAAACAACTCTGCCATCCCTTTGGCCCTGATGAATGGATGCCAAACAGACAGAGAGAACCGCTATGAAGACGGAAGCTGACACCTCAATTTCACGTTGTGAGAAGGTGAACTGTTCCAAGAAGGAACTGTAGTTGCGTAGGGCTCATCTCCTAATCTATAACAACTGTGAGATAGGAAAAGGGAGTCATAGTCCCCTCAGCAAGAATCTGACACACATAAGCACGACTTACACACGGGCCAGTAGAGACTGAATGTGCTACAATAGATCACTTTTCCTATGGCCATCCTCTTCCTGCTCCTTCTTTTTATAAAAATCAAACGGTTTCATCCACATACTCGCAGAGGCCTGAGAGAGGGCCATGCCCTTTTCCTCTCCAGGCTTAAGTTATCTTGGGGTAAGTTAAAGGCAATTGGTTCAGAGTGCCCATCGCCCTGCTATGCTCTGCTCCTGCTGGGTACACTCTCGAGTCTGACTTGGTTACATGGATTCTGCCATTGGGTGACTCTTTCTGGGGTCAGGCAGGGTGTGGGAAGCCGGTGAGGCTGACGTGGGTCCTTGGGGAAAGTCTAGACTTCCCCCGAAGCTAGCTGTTCTCTGGAGTCTCAGCGTCTCCCAGGGCTCCATCCGGGAATCAAGCCCAAGCTGTCTATTCTCGGATTGAACATACCAGCCTGGGGATGGGTGTCACAACCGCCTTTCCTTGGATTTATCGATGTCTACATCTCCCTCCCTCCACATCGTCCTAGGCTGGGGCCAGGAGGCTTTTGTCTCTATCTCATTGTGACCCTTAGGGTCTGCCTTCCTGAAGCCAAAAGCCAGGAAAATAGAAGCAATGTAATTTGTTTTGCCTGGATATTCTCTACCTCTGAGACAATAAATACAAGAAAAGCCTGGCTGTTAAAACGGGTCAGGAGAAAGGGAAAAGAATTTCAAGGAAAGAAAAAGAAAACCTTTTTTGTGGTACTAGGGGTGGGTCTCATGTATGCTTTGTAAACATCCTGCCACTGAGCTGTAGCCCTAACCCATTGTCTAATTTTTATTTTGAGACAGGGTGTCCCTAAATTACTCAGGCTGCCTCTGGCCTCAAATCTGTTATCCTCAAGCCTCAGCCTCCTGAGGGCTGAGATTACAGGTGTGTGCCAGCAGGCTCAGCTTAAAATAAAAGCAACTTTAGTTTACATTTCAGAAATATTCTTTTGTTTCATATTTCTTAAAGCTCTGCCCAGGGTTTTCATCAGAGCTGCAATGCCAAATATCTGTCCCATTGTGTCATGGTTTGAATCTAAAATGGCCCCCAAAGGTCCAGCTGATGGCACTGTCCTAGGAGGTTATAGAACTTTGGGAGGCAAGACCTATCTTGTGGAAGTGGGTCACTGTGGGTGGGCCTTTGGAGGTCTTACCATGGCCCCTTGTTCTGGTCAATTTCTCTGCTTCTTGATCTGCCATGACATGAGGTTGTCTTCCATAGGTCCTGCCACCTGCTGCTACCACCATGTCTGCCCCACTGCCATAATGGATCATGATCCTCGTTGTTGTTGTTGTTGTTGTTGTTGTTGTTGTTGTTGTTGTTGTTAGGTGCCGTCAAGTCAGTATCTGACTCACAGCGACCCTCATAGGGTTTCAATGGCTGTTTCAGGATTGTCTTGGGAGGGGATTGCCAGGCCCTTCTCCCATTTTTTTGGTGCTGGGAATTGAACTTGGGACCTCAGAGACTGTAGCGCAGCACTCTACCAACTGAGCTAGATGATCCTCTGTTAGTTCCCATTAAATCATTTCCCTCATGAGTTTGTTTTGGTCAGTTTCTGTGCTACAGCAATGAATGAGCTGTCTACTACATATCACCTCCAAAGTGTTCTGGAGTTGTTAAACACGGTGCTCAAAGTCTTCATTGCATAACAGAGTTAAAGGGTCTGGAGCACTTGCAAAATCTAGGACTTATGGTGGAAGGAAAGGGTGTACCTTAAGACTTTGTCAAATGTTGGCCTCACAGTCCATTTGCCTTGGGGCATATCAAAGGAGTAACTACATTTAAGTAAATTGAATGTGTTAATTCAGGGTTAGGGCAAAAACACATTCAGAAAGGACATAAGATGACTGTATGCACGCAAAATGATTCTAAACATTGGCGTTCTTATTTGGAAGCCAGTTTGGGAGCTCATTTCCTGGATAATCCCTAATGGATACCATGTGGATTCCTTCTTCTTTTCCTTCTGATCTCATGGGAGCTCCCACTTTCTTCATTGACCCTGTAACTCCAACCACAGTAAATGGCTGGTGCTGGACACCTGACTAGAGTTGAACCAATCACAGGTCCTCATGTTCCTGGCTATTGGATTGGTTGCTTGTGGACACATGACTCAGACTGGCCCAATCAGAACCTTCTTTTGAGATTTCCTAAAATGGAGCTGTGTGCAGATGAGTATGCAGTATGAAAATGGAAGGCAGGGGTGTCGGAAGCTCTCTGATCTCTAGTGACCTTTGAGTCCAGGATTGGTTGTTGGTAACCATGTTTCAACCTCATGGTGACAGAGAACCGGAGAGCATAGAGCCAACTTGGCTAGATAATTAGAGGTGACGAGAAAATTGTGATGGCATCTCATTTCTGATTCCACCCATATTCCTGGACAGCCCACATTGGGTTATGTAACTCATAGATCCTCCTTTTGGCTTAAGCTAGTCTAAGTTACATCCCAGCACCCAGGCAGCAGAAGGGCAGAGAAAAAAGAATGAGGACTCAGTGCTGTACCTTAGACAGACTTGGGATGCTCCGTTTACCATCTCTGTGACCTTGGGCAAGACATCCAGTGTCTCTGGGCCTTAGTGTCTTCATTGAAAACAGACGGAATTTAGGATAATAAACCCCTTTCTGAATCGTAAGGATGTTGGTTGGTAATTTTTTTTTCTCTTCCCATAATCCCTGTTCAGAAACTTTCCCTTGAACCCAACTTATGAAGTCCATAGTGTGTATTTGTTCTGGCATATTATTTGAAGTTCTTAATTAGACAATATACATTGCAGATCCTCATCATAGTGTTTCTGTGCCTTGATTAAGGCGCATGCTACACGAGTGACCATGTGGTGTGAGACGGGGCAATCAGTGTTCATGGAAAGAGTCTGCTGTAGAATTAAAAACGTATAGTCTGGGGTGGTGGAGCAGCTGTTCTCCTGAGGCTGGGGGGAAGTCTGTATCTAGTATGAAAGAAGACTGTGAGCAGTAGCAAGCAAAGGGAGGGAGGGAGGAAAGAGAGATGTAGTTGGTGGTACACAGTACGGGTGTGAATGATTGTGACTGGATCCAGTTTCATCAGATGTCAATGACATACTGAATACAGGCATTTTTCTCCTGAAGCTATTTCTATTGAGTTTTTGTTATTTGCATCTAAAATCCTTCTAATCCCAGGTGACCATATCTTGGAGAGTCCCATTTTGTGCCGGTTATCCTAGAGTAGTGACTGGGAGTGTGTGACTTTGCTCCGTAACATGTCCTGGTTTGGATGACAATTGCCACAGTACCCAACCCAACACCCGGGCACCAATACAACACTTCATGAAGGGGACAAGAGCCACTTATTCTGAGGAAAGTAAAGCCAAAAGAAAATCAAGGGAGGAGAAAGAAATAGGTTGGCCAGGTGAATGGCGGTTTGCCCGGTGCCCAGAAGGCAGCCAGGGTGGGATGGGAGAAGAGCAGGAAGACCATGACAGAGGCATGAGTCATGGAAATGACTGATCCCAGTGCTCTCCCTGGCTGTCTGCCTCAGGGGTGGGCCTTGAAGGGAAGCCCCCTCATTATGCCACCTCCCTGATACAGGTTCTATGTCTGACTCCTTCTAGGAGATCCAAAGTCCTGGATAATCCTCAAATACTACTCCTTAGGAAAAACCCAAGTGCTCCTCATACCAACCCTCAACTTCCCATCAGAGTCCAGAGCTGACCACGTGTCTAGAGGTGCACAGCAAAGCACCATTTACCTTCTCAAGCATTATCTGTTTACTCCCTAATTTATGCCTGCAGCCGTAGCCCTGTGGCATCAATCCCATCAAATCTCGGAAGCTAAGCAGGGTCGGGCCTGGTTAGTACTTGGATGGGAGGCTACCTGGGAACACCAGGTGCTGTAGGCTTGGGAGATGGACCTGGCAACCCACTCCCTCTCCCCCTGCAAAAAAAAAAAAAAATCAGCCATTGAAAACCCTATGAATAGCAGAGAAGCACTGACAATAGTGTTTCACCTGTTTGTACATAGGATCGCTATGAGTCAGATACTGACTTGATGGCACCTAACAACAAAAACAACCTAATTTATGCCTGCAGCCATAGCCCTGTGGCATCCAATCCCATTAGATCTCGGAAGCTAAGCAGGGTCAGGCCTGGTTAGTACCTGGATGGGAGACCACCTGAGAACACCAGGTGCTGTAGGCTTGGGAGATGGAGCCAGCAACCCACTCCCAAAAATCACTCCGCCATTGAAAACCCTATGAACAGCAGAGAAATGCTGACAACAGTGTTTCGCCTGTTGTACACAGAGTTGCTATCAGTCAGATACCAATTGGACGGCACCTAACAACAACAACAACAACCTAATTTAAACGGGTGGATCTTTGCATCCCCATTGTGGGTTCTGCTCTGTGTCTTTCATTTTGTTTTGTTTTTTTTTTCTATTTCTTTCTAGGTATGGTTCAAGATGATATCTTTCTTTCTAACCCCAATGGTGAAAATAACTCCAAACAAGCGTCATAAATACCAAAATCAAATCTGAGATGGAAGGATCCAGATGATGTTACCTGGGGAGCGTAAGGGAAGGAATGTGGATGGCGCCGGAAGAGCTCTCTGTGAAGTTCTGAAGAAAGCCAAGGCGTCTCGGGGACATATGCAGTCTGCAACACTCCACCACGGCTGGAACCCAGCTTTACAACCACAGTGCCAATTTGAAGCATTGGAATAAAGAATTACTCTGAAATAGAAACTGTTTTGGCAGGGTTGGCATGTTACATGGGTCCAGAATGATTTCAGATTAATGGGCAGAATTCAATTTTGTTCATATGTATGCTGCAGTTGGGGAAGGGAAGCGAGTGGAAGCCATATATGGGGTTCTGAGAGACGCTGGATTCTCTGCCACGTCTTCTGCTCCTCAAGCTAGAATTCAGAGACAAGTCTCACCAGAGAGCCACAGGTGTTACCCAGGAGCACAAGCACAGTCCTGACAGGGACGGCCATCGGACTGGGAGGGGCGCCCTTGAGGAGGCTGTGGCCTATAGAACCTTTCTTGAGGCCCTCATGGTAGAGGCCAAATGATCTCCTGGCCCACATCATGTGGTAGGGCGTGGGATCCGCTCAGCCAATTACCTCAGCCACCTCGTCCTCGGAACTGACCCAGCCCCGGGCATCCGCCTGCGCCTGCATTTGTCTTCGCCTCTGTCGCCTCCCTCTGTGTCTCCGTCACCTGCCAATGCCCGCACACCCCAACCCCTGCAGAGCCCGCCCCCGCCCTCGGGCCCTGTGAGGACCCATGTGGGCTGCACTCAGGCTGGCCCTCAGGATGCCGTCAGGAAAAAGGTCTGACTATATCTCCACACATTTACCAGCTTTTGAGTACTAAGTTGAGGAATTAAAATAATGTTACACGTGGAGAGCCCTGTGGCATTTGCAATGCACTTGGACATCAAGCTGTCCTGGTGAGACAGAGTCTTTCTACCCTCTGGGCATATGAGGAAGTCAACACAGAAAGGTCAAGCAACAAGTTCCAGGTCACCCAGCCAAGTACAACCCACATCTCCACTTCCTACTTCTTCCTAAATCACCCTTAACCATCTCACTTTTTTTCTTTTTTTTTTTTTTCAGTACTGGGGCTTGAACCCAGGGCCTCACGCCTGCATGCTTTGCAAGTGCTGGACCACTGGGCTGCACCCTCAGCCCATTTTTTTACTTTTATAAGACAGAGTCTCACTAAGTTACGCAGACTGCCCCTGGTCTCAAACTTGCGATCCTCCCGCCTCTGCCTCTAGAGCTGCTGGGATTACAGGCATGCACCACCATGCCCAGCTCTACCATCCCACTTTTCTGCTTGAAATTTCAAATCCCAGTAGGTGGGCAATTCTGAGCAAACACAGTGATGAGAATTAAGAAAACAGAAAAGCCTAAAACAGTGGGAAGAGAGGGCTCCACCTCTCAAGTCTCTTTTAAGGACTTGACATGAATCCTATTGGACCTGGGCCTCATACCCCTGACCTCACTAAACCGTAATTGTTGTTGTTGTTAGGTGCTGTCAAGTCGAGTCCGACTCATAGTGACCCTCATAGGGTTTTCCATGGCTGACTGTTTTGGGATTGCCTAGGGAGTGGGTTGCCACATCCTTCTCCCATTTTAGTGGTGCTGGGAATCAAACCGGGGACGTCAGAGACTGCAGCGCAGCGCTCTACCCACTGAGCTAAATTGCCACACTGGGTGTGAGGGTCGCAACATGTGCATTTAGAGGGTCACAATTCAGCCCCGAGGAGCCCTTCCCTCAGGGAGCGTGGTCCAATATCCCTTTCATCTCCTCCATTCCAGCTCATTCTGCCACGCAACCTCAGAATCAGAACCTGTGGATGGGACCTAGTGCCAGCATCTCTCTCTCTCTCTCTCTCTCTCTCTCTCTCTCTCTCTCGCACACGCACACGCACACTCGGCATCGATTGCTTGCGTGGTCCATTGACAAAGCTTCCTGGTAGAAAATTCAAAACGTTTAACAATGGGATGAGCAGTGGAAAGCAGTTGGCCCCCACCCTGGACTCCCAGATGCCACGTGCTTTTCACTGAGGGGTTAGGGTTCCCCATCCCCACACAGGCACGTGCTCGTTTCCTCACCCAGCAGCAGTGCTGGACAGCCTCCCACACCCAGCATCAGCTGCTGAGCCCCACGTCTTCGCGAGCTTCCCCACCGGTGAGGATATTGTTGTTGTTAGGTGCTGTCGAGTCGGTATCCGACTCATAGCGACCCTCATAGGGTTTTCAATGGCTGACTGTTTCGGGATTGCCTTGGGAGTGGATTGCCAGGTCCTTCTCCCATTTTTGCGGTGCTGGGAATTGAACTCGGGACCCCAGAGACTGCAGCGCAGCGCTCTACCAACTGAGCTAAATCTCAGCCCCGTGAGGATGTAGAGGCCCCATTTTTACACAGCTCCAGAGCGTGCCATTACAAGACTTTCTCAAGGATCCTTCTGACGGATGTGACGTTTCTCCCAGTCTCCTGGACACCGTGATTATGACACACTGCTTAGGCAGCTGCTGTCCCCTGAGGTGTAGGAGCCCCTTTCACCTGTCTAAAGCCAAAATCTTCACCTGCCTTATTGGGTTCCTCTACCTCTTTCTCCCCGCAATCCCCGGGCCCATCATCTACCCTCATGGTCACTTCTTCCTGCTCCCTGTCTTGTCTTCAGAATGGGCCAGGGCCGCCCTGTGCGGAAGACTTGAGAGGAAGAAGGGGGCCAGAAGCACTCCGCCTCTGCCTAGTAAGAGCTGGTGCCAGCCACTTGCCCTAGGGCAACTCTTATTACCAGGAAACGCTCTGCATGTGGGAGGCAGAGAGCCGCCTGCCTTGGCTCCCCACTCCCCGGAGGTCTGAAGATAATTACGCTCCTCTTGGAAAACACCAGCCGATGTGCATTAACACGGGTGGGGATGAGTCGACCTCTTGGAACTTGCGATACGCAAGGACTCAGAAGCAGAGTTTCTGTGCTGACACGTCTCCCGGGGTTCCTCCTCCAAGGTGCAGGTGGGATGCAGCTCAGGAAGCCAAGCTGCCTTCCATAGTTCAGGTGGCGGAAGTGACAGCTTCCTTCTTCCCGCGGGGAGGCATGGCAGAGATGCCAGCTCCGCAGTGTGGCGGCTTCCCTGAGCCCCAGACTTCCGAGCTTCCGGAGACGGAGCTGTGAAGTTCTGGGATCCTGTTCAGAGCACTTGCTTTGCACTCAGAGATGATATTAAATGTTTTATATCGTTTTGGCTCCGGTACAGCTCTGCTTGCCTCTGATTCCCAAGAAGCTCAGAATTTCATGAGGCCACCCTTCCCCTCCCGATGCACCCCGCTCCCGTCTCTGCCTTACACCCTAGGAAAGAAGCCCAGTAACCCGTGTGGCATCCGAAAGGTGGCGGATGTGCGTTCTCCATCCTAACCTGTGTATGCAATGGATGTGCCCCTGTTCTCTAGGAAACAACATATTATCTGTTTTGTATTAAAAATAAGACTCTTCTAAAACACATGGCAGGGCTTTGACCAGTCTACAAACTTTAAGGAGTAAATAGGAAGCCCAGGTGTCCTGACGCCATGAAATACCCATTTGATGTAGCTTTTATTTGCCTTCAAAGGCTCCTATCTCGCAACACACAGCCAAATCCTGTGGCCGGCTTTGCTTTGCTTCAATGGGATAAACCTGAATCCTAGAGATCGTCCTTATCTAGCCCACCCCCAACTTTCAGCTCTGAAGAGGGGGCTGATTACCTTGAGACTTTCTGCCTGCCGGAGAGAGCCGGAGTGACGTCAGCTCCTGGAGCAGGGACGAGATGCCTCCTCAAAGGTCCCCAATCTCCCCAGCCACTCCCCTACAGTAGGAGGCTTGTTGTTGTTGTTAGGTGCTGTCGAGTCAGTATTCGACTCATAGTGACCCTATGTACAACAGGCGAAACACTATTGTCAGTGCTTCTTTGCTGTTCATAGGGTTTTCGATGGCGGATTGATTTTTGGGAGTGGGTTGCCAGGTCCTTCTTCCAAGCCTACAGCACGTGGTGTTCCCAGGTGGTCTCCCATCCAAGTACTAACCAGGCGGTTAGTTCTGACGGAATGGGATGCCACAGTGCTATGGCTGCAGGCTACAGTAGGAGGCAGACAGGTAGTTACTAACCCATGGTCCTTCCGCACAGGGTGGTCTGCCTCTCGGCTGGGTGATAGGAAACCCGGCCGTGCTCATGGATGGCCGAGGGAGATGGGCTGGGGCACAGTCGGAAGCAGTGACCAGGTGGTTTCTGGGTAGGGTTTGGAGGACAGGGAGCTGGGAGGAAGCTTGCTAGAGGGCTGGTGGAGAGCTGAGGCATCCCAGTCATCCAGGAACTCCCTGGGCAGACGGGAGGGGTGAGGGAGAAGGAAGGGCTGTTCTAAGCATGGATGCAACAGTGGGTTTGGTGAGAACAAGGGGCTCACGACGGCGGGACCCTGGGGTGCCACTGGGGGTGGTGGTGGATGCCCCCTACCCACTGCCTCCTCCGCGATGGGGGAGCATCGCCGCCCTGCTGGCCAGGCCAGAAGCCTCGTGGCTGCTTGGATGTGCACGGGCGCTCAGGCGCTGCTGACTATCTCTCTCCAGAGTGCATTTTATTGGTCTGGTCCTTGCCTGGCCCTTCAAGTTATGTGTTAGGACCAGGCAGCCTCCTCTTTGTTTCCTCTGCCATCAGCCCTGGTCCCGCAGCCCATCCTCTCAACCATATTACAATCCCTCCTCTAAACTGGTATCTTCATTGATTGCCAAGAGCAGCAGCCGTGTACCCCACCGTGTGCTTCTGTGTCACCCCCCTGGGGTGAGGAAAGTCCATAATAAAATATAGTTTCCTTAGCTCCATTCTCGGGTCCCAGGACCCGAACATGGAGACGGCCTTACGGCCTGCATGAGACATACACATGAACACGCACATACATTCACACCGCGCGTTGATGGACTTAGCTGAGTGATTCACTGACAGAGTAATATGTGAAAGTAAGAATCAAACCTCACATCTAAGATGTGAATGGCCTGAGAACTGGACCCAAGGTAGTTTCATTTTGGAGCTTGGCTTGTTATAAAATGGGAGAGAAGCCAGGCGCGGTGGCACACGCCTGTAATCCCAGCAGTTTGGGAGGTGGAGGCAGGAGGATCACAAGTTCGAGACCAGAGGCAGTCTGCATCACTTAGCGAGACCCTGTCTCAAAAAGTAAAAAAAAAATGGGCTGGGGGTGCAGCTCAGTGGTCCAGCACTTGCAAAGCATGCAGGCGCGAGGCCCTGGGTTCAACCCCAGTACTGCTAACAAAAAACAAACAAAAAAACAAGAGAGACCTTACCAAGTCCTACTATGCTGTTCATTTCCCTCTGTCGGGTTTTCCTCTGGGAATAGTCTCCATCCTCCATCTCTATAACACTCTTGCAAGATCAGGTGGTTTGGGGATGGAGATTTGAGCTTGGGCATCACCACAGCTCTGGTGGTGAGCTTGTGACCTAGTGATAGCCAATCAGAGTACTGTACCCTTTATTCTAGCTTTCTGATTGGCTAAGGGATGGGAGCACACTACAGCTTCTATTCCAGCAAGAGATAACCAGATGGATACGTTTGACGTCAGATGTTCACCCTTGGTCCAATCAGCCATAGTCAGGAGCTTCTGGTTATTTGGCAAGAATAAGGATGCCAGAAGGTTCTTGCTTGTGGGTATTAGAGATGAGGATGTTCTCAGGTAAAGGTGGTTTTGTTTTGAGAGGACTGACTTCCCCCAGAATATCTACTAGAAAACAAAATATGCAATAATTATTATTGTCAGGTGCTGTTGAGTCAGATACTACTCATAACGACCATAAGTACAACAGAACGAAGCAGTACACAACACCGTGCCACAGTCTTTTTATATTTGAACCCAATGTTGCAGCCACTATGTTTCTTCTCATTTTGCGTCATGCCACATCAGCAAAAGGAGGTCCCACCAGCTTTACTCCATTTCTGTCATTAAGTTTGATGCTATTTTGAAGAGGCAACTCTTCCCCAGTCATTTCTTCAATGTCTTCCAGCCTGGGGGGCTCATTTTTCTGGCACTGTATTTCACAGTGCTTCTCTGCTATTCATAAGGTTTTCAATGGCTAATTGTTTTGAGAATGGGCCGCCTGGTCCTTCTCCCTAGTCTGTCTTGGTCTGGATGCTCAGCTGACACCTGTCTACCATGGGTGGCCCTGCTGGTATCTGAGATACCAGTGGCATAGCTTTCAGTATCACAGCATCACACAAGGGCCCCACAGCATGACAAGATAACAGACATGTGGAGGATGCAGCAATTAGAGACTGGTTACTACCATCTTGATTCATTCAGTTCATAAGTGCATTGATTTGTGTCCATAATAATGATGTTTATGACAATCTTATTATAATTGGATAGTGGCAATATATTTATGTGTATTTTATGAGTAATAAATAAGGCATAAATTGTACTTAAGAACTCGGATCACCATCCGAATTTTGGGAGGAAAAAGTCTCTCTCATAGTCATGAGACTTTGTGCCAGTTTGTTAGAACTGAGAAAATCTTCAGAAAGCTTGAGTCAGACTATCTTCTTCATAAAGGAGAAAACGGAGGCCTACAGAAAAGAAGGGGTGTTAAACTGGGCGTGGTGGTGAACGCCTGTAATCCCAGCGGTTCGGGAGGTGGAGGCAGGAGGATCACAAGTTCAAGACCAGAGGCAGTCTGCATACATTAGAAAGACCTTGTCTCAAAAGGTAAAAAAATGGGCTGGGGGTGCAGCTCAGTGGTCCAGCACTTGCAAAGCATGCAAGTGCGAGGTCCTGGGTTCAACCCCTCGTACCTCAAAAAAAAAAAAAGAAAAGAAAAGAAAAGAAAAGAAAAGGAGGGGTGTTATGGGCTGTCTATCAGTGAGCTATCTGCAGTGTGGGGACGGAAGCCAGGTCTTCCAATGGCTGACCAGTGTTCCTTCCGTTATCCCCCCTTCTTCTCGATATCCTGGCTTTATGGTTTCCTGAAAGGGGAGCAAGGGAGGCGGCATTAACTTGAAACCTAAGGAGAAAGCCTAAGCATTCAAATCTCTTACCAAGTGAGGCAGCTCTCCTGGACCCTCTGGAAGATGATGCACTTGGCCCTGCCCTTGGCTGATCGGCTGGTGCTCCATCATCCAGGGCCTCGTTTCCAGACGTTTTCATTACACACTCTGTCCACTGTGACATATTGGCGCCATGTCATTCCTTGTATACATGCCAAAAAGCATTTATAAAACCATTAAAAGAGAGCTGTGTAGGAAATGAGCTCTTGAAGGTTCACGTGCTTGCGAGACAGATTGGACCCCAAGTGGGTGCCCTGTATGCTCACTGGCACAGGGGCGGTCAGCACAGGGGACACTGTTGGTTCTGTCTGGTCCTGTCCTTGCCGTATCACCTGCATTATGTGGGCCACCACCTCACTGTCACTGCTACCACCATCATTCACCATCACCGCCGCCACCACCATCAATCATCATGACCACCACCAACACCATCATTACCACCACAACCACCATCAACACCACCACCACCACCACCACTAGCATCACCACCATTACCACCACCACCACTATCACCATCACGACCATCACCATCATTACTACCACCACCACCATCACCACCATCACCACCATCACCACCACTGCCACTGTTACCATCATCAACATCCTCCTCCACCATCATTAATATCCTCCACCATCACCACCATCATCATTACTACCACCTTCACCATCGTTAATGTCCTCCACCATCACCACCA
>VMDO01035883.1:0-15657 GCA_007922755.1 Pedetes capensis
TCTAGTGTTGCAACATTCTTGCTGATATTTAATCTACATCTCACAAATTTCAATATTCTCTGTTTTAATTTTAATTCAGTTAAAAACATTTTTCTCTATTGATACAATTTTTGCCCATGAGTTACTGTAAGTATGTTATATAGTATCAATTTATTTGGGAAATATCCAGGGATTCTTTTTGTGTGATTGGATTATAGTTTAATTTCATTGTAGTACATGTTTTATATGATTTATACCCTTTTTAATTCATTGAGACTTGTTTTAAGTCTTAGAAGATGGCCCAGAATGGTGAATGTTCTTTATACACTTTAAAGGAAAGTATATTCTGTTGTTTTGGAGTCCACTCTTTTATAAATGGTTGTTGTGTTGTTGTTAAGTGCCATCGAGTTGGTATCCGGCTCATAGTGACCCTGCATACAATAGGTGGAACACTATTGTCAGTGCTTCTCTGCTGCTCATAGGGTTTTCAATGGCAGACTGATTTTTGGGATTGGGTTACTGGGTCCTTCTCCCAAGCCTGCAGCAGCTGGTGTTCCCAGGCAGTCTCCCATCCAAGTACTAAGCAGGCCCCATCGTGCTTAGCTTCTGAGATCTGACGGGATTGGATGCCACAGGGCTACTGCTGCATTATAAATGGTATTATAGGAAAATTTGTTTGATGGTACGTTGAAGTCTTTCATATACTTCCTGAGTTACTGTTTATATGTTCTATCAATCACTTAGAGATGAATGTTAGAACTCCAAACATAATTGTGGATTTCCTAACATGACACAAAAATAACACAAGCCATAGAGGAAAACAGTAAATTATATGATATTATTATAAATTTCTGCTTATGAAAATACTTCATTCTGAGAATGAAAAGTCAAAATCACAGAATGGTAAAATATGTTTTGAATTCATGTATCTGGCAAAGAATTTATATCTACAATACATAAAGAATTTTTACAAATCAATGAAAAACAAAAGCAAACTACAAAGTAGGAAAAAGCAGAGAGTGAGTCAGTAAGACGGCAGACCATGAAGTCCCCACCTTAATCCCTTCAAAAAAACAACAATGGAACAACTATCCATGGATAAACAAGGAGAACCTATAGGAGGAGAATGTAAGCTGCCTTCACTACCCAAGATCCCAGCAATTCTCACTTATACTGTTGACCTGTGCATCTTTTACATCTAAGGACTCCCCATGGTATTCATCAATATAGATTCTAGCTTCTGGAACCACCCAGAGCCAATGCCTCTGGAGCCAGAGCTGAGCTGCCCCACTGCTGCCTAACTGACTCCAACACATGCCCCCTAGGCTTAGCACCATTGCATACCTCCTCCAGTTGGTTCTGCCATACATGCACCTTACAGATGTGGTGCTTTCACTGTACCCTCACTAGAGCTGGTTCCTCTGACCTCCTACAGGCTCAGTGCCACTATACACCACCAGAACCAGCAATAGAGTGTCCCCTCCAGAATCAAGACCTCCATATAATACCAGATGTAGTGCCCTACATGTGGCTTTCAAGTATCCCTGAACTCAGTACCAGCATGCAGCTCATCCAGAAAATGCCCTCATACCCACTTAATGAAAGTGCTTCCCTACTGAAGCCATTCTGAAAAGTCTGGAAGAGCAAACTCCTTCTACAAATTCACAGCTATTACACAAGTTATGTTATTGTTAGGTGCTATTGAGTCAGGTCTGACTCATAGCAATTCTATGTAGAGCAGAATGAAACATTCCTCAATTCTCTGCCATGCACACAATCTTAATTATGTTTAAGCCCATTGTTGCAGACACTGTGTCAATCCATCTAGTTGAGGGTTTTCCTTTTTCTCATTGATATGACACTCTCCCAAACATGATGTCCTTCTCCAATTTCAAAATAGTAAAACGTGGATGGCCCAGCGGAGCCTGCCCCAACAGGGAAATACATACACATGTGGAGGGAAGTAGGGTCCACGTAGAAGCTGAACAGATCAGCAAAAAGCCAAATATGACCTAAGAACAGGCAATGCAGATGATGCAGCCGAAGCCTGTGGGGCAGCAGTAACACAGTAAACGTGAGCATAGCAAGACCAAGGGACACCATCCTTCCCCACCCCTCCCAACAGCCTAGGGCAGTTAAGGAGCTATCCTCAAAAGGAACTCTGGGAAATGGACAAATTCCTTAACACATATGAATTTCTAAAACTAAGCCCAGAGGACACAAGCAAATCAAATAGACCCATTACATTCACCAAATTGGAGACAACAACAACAAAAAATAATAATAACCTCCCAACAAAGAAAAGGCCAGATCCTAATGGGTTCACAGCTGAATTTTATCAAACCTTGAGAGATGAATGAATACCTATTCTCCTCAAATTATTTCTTCAAATAGAAAAAGAATACTTCTTATCTCATTCTATAAAGCTGGTATTACCCTGATACCAAAGCCAGATAAGGACACTCCAAAGACAGAGAACTATAAACTAATTTCCCTGATGAAAAGTGATGCAAATATCCTCCAAAAAAATTCTGGCAAACTGAATTCAATAACACATAAAAAAGATCATATGCTATGATCATGTGGCCTTCATTCCACAGACATAAGGTTGGTTCAACATACAAAAATCAATATAATTCAATATATCAAGAGACTTGTAGACAGAAATCACATAATCCTCTCAATTGATGCTGAGAAGTATAACATCCTTTGACAATGTGCAAATCCTTCCATGCTAAAAGTCCTGAAGAAATTGCACATAGTAAGAACATATCTTAACATCATAGAGGCTATCTATGGAACCTATAGTCCACATCATATTAAATTGGGAATAATGAAAACTATTCCCTCTAAGATCAGGAACAGACAACGATATCCCTCTCTCTTCTCTTATTCAATATTTTGATTGAAGTTCTAGCCAGAGAAATCAGTCAAGAGAAATAAATTAAAGGAATATATATAAGGAAAGATCATGCAAACAACATGATCCTCTACCTAAAGGATTAAAAATTCCACTAAAAATTCTTAGTGTTAGCTCCTCCAGCAAAGTATCAAAATACAAAATTAACACTCAAAAATCAGTAGCCTTCCTTTACACCAATAGTGAACAGGAAGAGAGGGCAATCAAGACAATAATCCCATTCACAACAACACACCAAAAAATAAAATATTTAGGAGTCAACCTAACCAAAGACCATAAAGATCTCTAGAAGGAAAACTTCAAAACATTAAAGAAAGAAATAGCAGAAGAAAGGGAGAGAGGAAAATCTCAGTGAAAATGATGCAACTTCATGAGTACATGGGAAAAATAGGGGAACATGACCCAAGTATACATATGAGTTTTACTACATATTAGTCAAAAGTTTCCATAAACTTCATAAGTTGATAACCAACAGTGTAACCAACAGTGATATAATAGTTGTATGATGGAAAAAGAAAATGCTGTATTACTCTGTACCCCACCAACATTTACCAATAAGTGTGTGGGGGAGAGAAGTAGCAGAAGATACTAGAAGATAGAAGAACCTCCATTGCTCAGAGATTGAAAGAATTAATATTGTGAAAATGGCTATGCTATCAAAAGCAATTTACATATTCAATGCAATCATCATCAAAATTCCAATGACTGACTTTGCAGAAATAGAAAAAACAATCCTAAAATTCATATGGAAGCACAAAAGACTGCACATAGCCAAAACAATCCTAAGCAAGAAAAACAGTACAGGAGGTACCATAATATCTGACCTCAAACTACAGGTGCATAGTGGCAAAAATAGCTAGGTACTGGCACAAAAATAGGCTTGAAGATCAATGGGACAGAATTGAAGACCCAGAGATACACCCAGGCAACTACAGCCACCTGATTTTTGATAAAGTGGCTAAGAACATTCAATGGAGAAAAGATAGCCTCTTCAACAAATGGTTCTGAGAAAATTGGACATCCATTTGTAGAAAGACTGAAATAGACCCATATCTCTCAATCTGTAGGAGAGTCAACTCAAAATGGATCAGAGACTTCAACATAAAACCAGAAACCTTAAAACTACTAGAAGAAATACAAGGGATATACTCCAACACATAGGCATAGGCAAACATTTCCTTAATAAGATTCCATTTGCCCAGGAAACTGCACCAAAATGGACAAATGGGATTACATGAAACTAAAAAGCTTCTGTACAGCAAAGGAAGTAATCAACAGAGTAAAGAGAGAGCCCACAGAATGAGAGAAAATCTTTGCATCCTACACATCTGAGAGGACTAACTTCTAGAATACATAAAGAACTTATGAAATCAAACACCAACACAACAAATAACCCAATAAATAAGTGGGCAATGGAACTGAACAGACTCATGCATGGCTCTTGACCTTCTCCCTAGGAGGCTATATTTATCATTCTCTCATCCATTCCCACTTTTGTATGTAAAAAGAACCACATCTATGCCATTACTGTAACATTCCAACATCTTTTTGTTGAGGGGTAGTGGAGGGCTGAACCCAGGCCTTGTGCATATTTTGCAAGTACTCTACAACTGGGCTGCAATCTTGGCCCCCTTTTAAATTTTTATCTGGATACCAGGTCTTGTTAATTACACAAGCTGCCTCTGGCCTTGAACTTGCAATCCTCCTGACTTCTCCTTCTGAGTCACTGAGATTACAAGTGTGTGCCATCAATGCCAGCTACATTCCAACACCTTTAGCTGATCTGCTTTCCACATTTTCTCTTGATTGCTGTTTCCTGTGTTCCCTTTTTATTTAATAAGATCTTTTGATCCTGATTCCATGTGTATGTACATACATGTCTGTGTGTGCACAGTTGTGTGATTTTAGACAAGCTTCCTTGTAGCACTTCTGTAAAAACATAAAAGGGACTTTTTTCTGCAATCTCAATGGTGTTTTTAAGGGAAATGTACAGACCAGATTTCTTGGTTCAGTATGCCACTACATGCTCATTTGGGTCCAAAATAGCCAACCATATTTGCATAATGATTTCAGAGAGAGCAGCTTTGAGGAACGTGGAAAATCATAGTTATGATTTGGACCATTGATTGATTGTGACTGTTACATAGAAAAGAAGGCAGAGTGATCAGCCATCTACTTCTGTCCAAATGAATCCACATATACTATTTTTCAAACAAAATGGAGGATATATCTTGTTAGAAGACCATTAACAATGAGGTTCTGATACAACATGGAGTTTTCTCCTAGGAGTGAGTGTGGGTTAATTACTAGATTCTCTTAGCACAGAAGGTGGAAAGTAAAATGCCAGGCCTTCACTGTGCAACAAGACTACTGTCACTGAAGTGTCTGATACTGCTTACCAGACATCAGTGTGTCTGTGAATTGTGCTTGCAATGTCTATGATGGAGAGTGCTTTTCCATCCCTTAATCTCAAAAGAGGGAGTGGGGTGGCCTGAAATCATGTAGATGGTGAGGAAATAGGTAGGAAGAGAGGAATAGCCACTAACATACTGTCATGCTTTGTATGTCCTAATTAAGTTCAACAGACTTAATTGAAACTAAAGTAAGTGGACATAGAACCCATTTCTCAAAAAGATTCTTAGTCCCCTCAACTCCCTTCTGGGATTTTCTGGAGGGGAATGGGTGACTCTGTAAGGACAGCTCTGTCCAGATAAAATTGTTTTTAGCCTCTTATTTACTTGTATGTGATGGGGTCATATCTAGCTAGAGAATATCACTGGGAGGACAGTAAATGAACCATGGAGACCAAATACCACACAGGAAGGGCCCAGCTAAGGGGGCATGCAGCTCCAAGTCTTGGGAAGGGGCTTTTCAGATACATTGCTTACTTTCTGCTGGGATAAGGCATGTGTCACTGCTAGAATATGGCTTCTTACAAATTAGTAAACAAAGCTGTATATGAAAGAAGAGAGAAAGAAAGGAGGAAAAGAAGGAAAGAAGGAAGGAAAGAAAGAAGGAAGGAAGAAAGGAAGGAAGGAAATGAAGGAAAGATGAGAAAGAAAGAAAAAAGGAAAAGAACCAAAATGTAGTATAGGAACAAGATATGTGGATATAAAATATCTAATGTGAAACCGAGGGTTCTAGAAAAGAAAAAATAAAATGAGACAAAATTGAAATAATGGCTATGTATTTTCTAATAATAAAGACTATCAACCCACAGATCAAAGAATCTCAATGAGTACCAATCAGGATAAATAAAAACAAACAAAACACAACTCCTAGACATATAATAATCAAACTGATGAAAACCAAAGGTAAAGAGAAAGCTCAAGGGCCTCATGCATGCCAGGTAGGCACTCTACGAGTGAGCTACAACCTCAGTCCTCAGAAAACTCTAAAAGCAAACTAAAACGCACACAAAAGACATATTTCTTTAAGGAAAACAGTTAGAATGATGGCTAACTTTTCAACAGTAATCTTTGAAGCCAGAAAGCAATATAATAGAAGAAAAATAACTGTCAATTTAAGATCTATAGCCAGGAGATAGGAGGAATAATGCTTAATATTCTATAGCATAGAGGATAACTATGGTTGCCAACAATTTTCTGTATATTTCAAAATAGCTCAAGAGAGGATTATGAGTACTCACAACAGAAAGAAATGATAAATGGCTGAGGTGAGGACTGTACCAATCATCTTGATCTGCTCACTACATGTTACATGTTGTTGTTAGATGGCATTGAGTTGGGTCTGACTCATAGTGACCCTCTGCTACAACAGAATGAAATACTACCTGATACTGTGCCATGCACATGATCTTTTTTTTTAATGATTGAGACCATTGTTGCAGCCACTATGTTTCTTCTCATTTTGAGTCATGCCATATCTCTCAATAGAGGTCCCAGGGATTTTATTCCATTCCCATCATTAAGGTTGACTCTACTTTAAGGAGGCAACTCTTCCCCAGTTGTTTCCTGAATGCCTTCCAACCTTGGGGGCTCAATTTCTGCCACTATATTTGACAGTGTTTTTCTGTTATTCATAGGGTTTTCAATGGCAAATTGTTTTGGGAGTGGGCTGCCAGGTCCTTCTCCCTAGTTCATCTTACTCTGGAAGTTCAGATGAAACCTGTCCACCATAGGTGGGCCTGCTGGTATTTGAGATATCCATAGCATAGCTTTCAGCATCACAGCAACATGCAAACCCATAGCACAACAAGGTGAGAGGCATGTGGGCGATATATTACATACATGTGTTAAAATGTCACATTGTATCCCATAAAAATATATAATTATTAAGCATCAATTAAAAATAAAAATATGTATTTTTAAAAATGAATGTAAAATGAAAGTATCCTCAAACAAAATCTGAGTGTATTTGTCATGTTGATACATAGTACCAGAAATACTAAACAGTTCTATAGGATGAAGGAATATTATCACAGACAGAAGAGCAGAGATGTAAGAAGGGACAAATACCACTGTAAAAGTCCACTTTGGAAGACTACTGAATACATAAGGCTACAACAAAACGATGCTTTAGATATTTACCAAATATACAAAAATAAGATATATGATAAAAGTAACCAAAAATGGCAACAAAGGGATTGATTCAATATTACTCAAAATCATTACACATTTGAGAAATACAAACTAAGGCACCATTAAAAATCATTTGTTAGGTGCTGTCAAGGCGGTGTCTGACTCATAGCGACCCTGCGTACAACAGGCGAACACTACTGTCAACACTTTTCTGCTATTCATAGGGTTTTCAATGATGGACTGATTTTTGGGGGGAGTGGGTTGGCAGGTCCTTCTCCCAAGTCTACAGTATCTGGTGTTCCCAGGCAGTTTCCCATCCAAGTACTAACCAGCCCCAACCCTGCTTAACTTCTGAGATCTGACAGGATCAGTCACCACAGTGCTATGGCTGCAGGAAACAATTGTTGTTGTTGTTAGGTGCTGTGGAGTCGGTATCCAACTCATAGCAACCCTCACAGGGTTTTCAATGGCTGTTTCAGGATTGCCTTGGGAGTGGATTGCCAGGTCCTTCTCCCATTTTGCGGTGCTGGGAATTGAACTCAGGACCTCAGAGACTGCAGCGTAGCGTTCTACCAACTGAGCTAAATCCCAGCCCGCAGGAAACAATTAGAATGTCTATAATCTATAAGGCTGACAAATATCAGTATTAATCAAGGTAATGTATGTGGAGCAATCATTAAGATTATATATATATACATGTACATATAATACACATACATACACATATACATAAATATTTTGCACCTTACAGTACATAAATTACATCTCAAGAAAAACTATGATCACAAATGTAAAAATGAGTTATAAGAAATCAATAAATTACTTATGACTCAATAGAAAATTAAGCAAGAAATATAAAGGTAGAGAAAAATACTTAAACATGAAAATATGCTCAACCTCATTCATCAAATTAAAATTTAAATATCACAAAGGTATTCATCAGAGTTGGTTTTTAACATGTACAACCAAGAATCCTGACAAGTAGTTATGTAAACATATGCTAATACATAATTATGTATGAGAATGATCACTTTAATATTGTTCATAATAGCAAAAGATTGTCAACAACCTAAATACTTGCCAATTTTGGATTGTTAATCATTATACTTTATGCAATGAATATGATGTGACTATTAAAAATTATACACTTAGGAGGCTGAGGCAAGGAAGATCTTGATCTCAAGGCCAGCCTAGGCAATATACCAAGATCCTTTGTGAAAAAAAAATACTCCTCCCCCTCAAAAAAGAATTATGTATATTTAAGTTTCTATAGAAATATCAGCATCATATATTAGAGGGAAAAGAGTAATTTTGTAACAGCAAGCACCCATCCCAACTATATAAAAAATCGTTTTACAGTACTGGAGGTTGAACTGAGGCCTATGGCCTGCTAAGCAAGTGCTTCACCACTGAGCTACTCCTTGAGCCCCTTCTATTTATATTTTGAGACAAGGTCTCACTACATTGTGTGGGCTGCCTCAGGCCTCAAATATACAATCCTCTTGCCTCAGCCTTCTGAGTTGCTGGGATTACAGGCATGAACCATGAAGCCTGGCTATAACTACATAAATTTTTAAAAAGATACATGGTGGAGCTCAGAGCGTAGTGTAAGTTGTAGAGTGCTTGTCTAGCATGTAGTAAGGCTTTGGGTTTCATCCCTAGCACAGCAAAAGAAAAAGAAAAAAAGATACACAGTATGACAGAAGTTATTTTAGTAAATAGTAACTGAGAGTTGGGAGAGGCAGGAGGGCTTCACATGTTCTATTTCTTCATACTATTCGAAAATTTTCCTGTGTGCATTTGATTTAGTTACCTTTCAACATTAAAAAGCAAGAAAAAGATGGAGATGTTAACCATTTATATAACAAGGTTTAATTCTTTATATTTGCAAATATTTGCCATAGTAATATCCTTGTCTTATTTAAAATACAATGGATAAAATAATGCCCAAATAACTTAAATTCACAATAATTCTCTTTGGACTTTCATGTCTTAAAATTCTAATATTGCTTATGAGTCTGAATGATAGAAAGATGAAAATATCTTCTCACAAGTTATACTACTTTCTCCATAACTTTGAGAACATAAAGGAGAAATAGAATAATTAAATTTTATAGAACAAATAGTGAAGTATATCTTGGCATTTATGCTTATAACATTTATTTCCATACCAATTGTGACTAACAGAAAGTTTTAACTACAAGCCATACACTCAATGATGGGTTTCAAAAGAACAATATCTACAATACAAAATTTCACCACAAAATTAAATATCTTCCACATTCATATTCAGTTCCAGGTTTTTAAAAATAAACCTGTCATTTAAAATAACCCACCAGAGATCCTCAGAAATTAAACTTAATGCCATACATCTTAAGAATAATTCACTTCAAAAAATAGACATTTTCCAGCAGCTTTCCAAACAAATATCAATAAACTTTGTATAAAAATAGTTCATTCAATATAAAACCATAATGGAAAACACTTCTTGATGCTGATACAAATATGTGTAACAATATCTCTGTTATAATACACAGTTTTGTATTTTAAGTTGTTCCCTCAACATTGAGAATAAGTGAAGTGTTTCGTTATTTTAAACCAGTTCTTCAAGAAAAATTACTGACTCGCTTGGTTTCCTTTTAGGAATACCTCTTCACATTTTTATAACTACATTTGCACGTTTTCTCAAATGCAGCCTGACTTAATCATAACAGAGTAAGCCATTTTAATTTTTGTGCTTTATGAACAGTTTGCTATAGCAACTGTCAAGATGAGCCTTGGAAGATGAAGGGTAAGAAATTTCTTTTGAAGTGTGTAAGAGAATTTGTACACAGGTCTCTTCACTTCAATTCTAAGGGATATGGAATTCTGTAGTTACAATGTATCATGATCCATCAGCATGGAGTCCCCGTGGCATGCAAAACTCTCAACAGCTCTTACAGCCTAAAATTTCTCTTCCTTCATCTGCTAAGTAGCTGATATCAATATTACTGTAGGAGTGTGAACAGTATTTGGAAAGAGGGAGTTGGCTTTACTGGAAAAGGATGAGAGGAAGTAGAAGAATATCATGACTAGGATTATAAATCCTTATTCTCCATCCAGGATCTCCCATTTATTTGGAACCTTAATCCAAGTCCTTCTACTACTTGAAGACTACATTTATAAAGAAAATATCTGTTCCTATTTCTTTTGTCCACATGTGGCTCATCTCTAAATGGGACACACGGCTCCCAGAGGAGGCTCCTGCTTTTAATGAGGCATTGCTCAGATGCTTTTCATCTTTGCTCTTGGGAGTTTTAAGACTAGGAAACATAATCCTGCTAACAATGACAAATAATTTATCTTCAACTCGTTTTAAGGTGAAGCCATACTTCAAATGATTAATTTCTGAGTCTCTTTTCATGAAGTTCAGATTTAAGGAGACAAACTAGTAGCTTATGCTGCAATTTAATTAGGACTTTAAATGAAACATTCAAAATTCCAGATTTATCACAATTCAGCTCTCCTTATGAAAGAAAGTGCCTTGGAATTTCAGCATTGCTGCAGTGCTTTCTGGTTTCCTTATTTTCTTGTTTTCCCAACTTAAACTGTACCAGGATGGTACCAATGACCTCAGATTTATGTACTGTCATTAAACTCCTTTAACTCAGATGTGAAATACAATAGTGGTCCTAAGGACGTCTATATTCAATCCAGTGTATATATAGCCTGGTATACCACTCAGCTGATTAGAACATCTTTGGTTTCTTTTTCCTGTGCGTCTATGTCACAGAAGAATGTTGTGTCTTAGTGGACATGCTCAGTGATTAATCTCCAATTATATGCAGAATGAGGCAAAATTTAATTTTCTGTCTCTTCTATGCTGTACATGCAATTAAAGATCTGTGTTCTACAAGCATGTATTTAAAAATTAATTTTTACAAAAATTTCCATACACCTAATAATCTTTTTCTAAAACACCCAAAGATGCTTAAAAATCAATGAAAACAAAATCTTCCTTAGCTTGCACAGAAATAAGACTTTCATGTCACACTGATTAGTGAGTTGATATAAGGCATCTACCTTTTTCTTGTGAGAATAAAGAGCTAAGTGAAACCTTGCAACATCTTAACAATATATCTACAACGTGAGGCAACTTTATTGATTTTTGAATAGCAAATCATCATGTGTGAAATGTGAAAAAAATCTTTTAATTGGGGTCTGGATCTTTGTTGTCTTTTAGAACTGTTCATTTCATAAAGCTACAACTGAAATAGAGATGGAATGATGCAAGGGTTTACCTAGATTAACAGTTAAATCAGCAGAATCTATTTTATTCTCAGTCTAAGTATGAAATTTTGATGATGTTTAGCAACTTATAGGCATATTTTTGCTAAAGTATTTATTTTGATGAATACTTTATTTATTTATTTTGATAAATACTGATAATCTTGAACTAATTCTTGCCATTGAACATCTAAGTGTGCATGTTTCATAATCTAGTTTTCTATACCAAAAGCTGAAATAAATAATATACCTCTGCATTAGCCTTAAAGCCAAAGATAAGATCTGTGAAAGTCCCTGTTCATCCAGATATATTTCTGCTTACTAGATTCTGTTTGACTACAAGTCAGTATTTTTAGATAATGGCAATGAAAAGTTAAAAACAATCACTAGCATTAAAAAGATATGAGCTTAAATCTGAATTCTGGATCCATCACCAACTAACCCTGGGATTTGGGGAAAATAACTTAATCACCTAATCTTTAAAAGTAGAATAATAGTATACTAGAAGTACATAATACATGTCTCATATCATTTTTGTGCCTGCAGCTGTACCATTGTGGCATCTGATCCTGTCAGATCTCAGAAACTAAGCAAGGTTGGGCCTGGTTAGTACTTGGATGGGAGATCACCTGGGAGCACCAGATGCTGCAGGCTTGGGAGAAGAACCCAGCAACCCACTCCCAAAAAACAATCATTGAAAACCCTATCAATAGCAGAGAAGCACTAACAATACTGTTTCGCCTGTTGTACATAGGGTCGCTATGAGTCAGACATCGACTCAATGGCACCTAACAACAACATAATTCTTACAGTAATTAATTGAGTTAAAGTATGTAAACTATTAGCACAGTTGACTTATATCAGGACAGAATCATCAGTAAATGAGGAAATACAGTATACATGCAAGTGGGATAAAGAAATACAATGATTCCGAGTGATGCACAGTGACATCTGGCAAACTTACCATATCAGAAAGTGAAGAAATTTCAATATATTTTAGAAAGGAAAGTTATAATTCACACTATGTTTTCAAATTTTTTGTGTGTTATCAAAACACTGGCTGTGTTTTCATCTGTGGTGTGTATCTTGGATTTGGTACATACCACAATGATTAGATAACTTGTCAGTCTTCAAAAATATAACCTCTCAAACCCGGGCTAAATAATCTATTTATACTCAACATTTAGTGAAGTACCTACCTCAAATCACACAGTCTGCTAGCACAAAATACAAACACATCATATACTTTCAAAACACAGAATGATACCTATTAAATAGAAATTTGTGTGTGTGTGTGGGTGGGTGGGTGTGGGTGTGTGAATTAGCACAACACAAAAGGAACTCAAGGTAAAACAAGCACACCTTTAAAATATTTCTCATAAATATTAGTTTGAAGCTTTCAGATGTTGGTGTAATACAGAAAATTAGTTCTTCCTACACAGGTCTAGTGTTCACAAAAGATAGTACTTGGTGGGCTTATTTCCAGCTGGAAACAAAACACCTGTAGCTTATGGGTAGAATCATTCAACGAGTCTATAAAGGCTTCCTAACATTTTTTGACTATATTACTGAGGATAGACATCATTAATTTTGGAACAATAATTTTTAAACTAGATTCTGACAGTTTTCCTTCTCCCATCCACAACTGTAAAGGAATATGTTACACTTTATATGATCCACTATAACACAAATATGAAGGTTTCTTGAAAGAAATTACGCAGTTAGGTCACACATCTTGTTTTCCATTATCTTATGAGTCTGAGTGGAATAAGTTTGAAATTGAGGCATGTAAGATACAAAAGTCTTCTTACCAGAAGTTCCTAAACTGAAATTGTTTTCTACAAAGTGTGGGCAACTGTCCTGGAGGATTCTGATGTCAGTGAATAAGCAGTGGGCTGGGAATGGACACAATACCCCTGACTCATCAGTCAGAAACACATCACTCTCTCCTTTTTTGATTGCAGTGACCCCTAAACAGTAGACAGACTTTTCAGTATTATTTTCTTCAGGAAAATTTCCCTGCAGGTTCAAAAGTTCATCTAATTCTGAGAATGAGAGGTGCTGTGAAATCATGTTTGGATGCTGATCTGATAATATAAAGAATGCCTGGGTCTCTACCTCCCAGGAATTGTTAGAGAAAGAATCTTTCAATGGAGAATTTTTGTTAGAGAAGCACTTGCTGACAGAACTATGTATAAGCCCTTGCTCTTCATCGGTTTCACTTGATGTTGAGTTGCTGACTAGCATTGCATATTTAACAGAGGATTGTCTCTGGCTCTTTTCCTCACAGGTTACATCAGTGCTGTCAGCCTCAGAGACATCAGCACCATTGTACTGGTCACGAACAGAACCCTTTGAAAGATCTGGAGTTGTCAAAAGGAGCGATACCATGGTCGCTGGCACCATCTCATCTTTATTTGTCCATGATGTATTGACACTGATATCTTCTGAAATGGTTTCAGGCTCCAATAGAAGAGGACCAAATGTCACTGATTCTGTATGCTTGGTAAAAAGATGCTCAAATGTTTCAGGCTAAAAGAAAAGATACATTTTAATGCCCAATTTTACTATAATTTTGCTTAAATTATGTCATGCTTACAGCAATACAAGTATGTAAGCTCAGGAAGTCAGCCACAACTGTAGTTTGAGGCTAAAACAGATACATTAAGATTCTTAAGGGATAAAGAAAAAGAAAAAATATATATATATAATTGTATATAGCTAAGATTGGAAAATACAAGGTGATCCATCAAAAGCGGGTAGGACATTAATGGGAGGGGGGGAGAGAGAACAACATAAAGGGTAAAGAGGAAGAAAATAAGTACAAAATACTGGATGCAATTTAATGAAAATTCCATAATGAATCTGACTATACTATATGCAAGTAAAAAAAATCATACTATATCACATACAATTACTGTTATATGAGTCAAAAATATTTTTTAAATGTTTAAGGAGATAGAAATGTTAATAATCCTGATTTGATAATTGCACACAGTATATGAACTGAATTATCACTCTGTATCCCATAAAGATGTACAATTAAAATTCTAATAAAAAAGAAATAAAGAAAAGAATCATAATTGAGAGGTAGCCTAAGTGTTTTAAAACAGGACATGAAAGACTTAGGCTTGAGTTCTTACAATTCTGTAAACATAAATGAATACATTAACTTCTATGTCTTTCCATTTCTTCATCTGTAAAAATGAGTTCAACATTTGCTTTACAGTGGTGTGGCTAGCAATAAATGAGATTATGTCTGAATGTGCTGGCTCTTTGTAGACTAGTTACTGCAATTGGGAAATGCTATCTTCTGGAGAATTCCTTGTATTTTATGGTAAATTGCATTTCTACAAACTGAAAGTTTAAGCCCCAAGTAGAAAAAAAAATTAAATAAAATCAAATGAGCAAAAAAGAATTGTCTAAAGGTAGTTAAAATAACTATTTTTGGCATAAGATGTGGTGCAAAGAGAAAATAGTGACTATTAAGAACATACTTGCCTTAGGTCATAATGAGAATCTGCTTAAGACTACCTGAAAATAAGAACTAATAACAAGTAATTCTTGACAACAATGGTGGTGAAAGAGATGGTAACAAATTTGCAAATTGCTATTCCTTATAAATAATTTAATATAAAAATATATACTATGGAACATGTGAAATGAAGACAAAAACACAAGACAAATGTACATCAAATTTTTATAGGAACAACGGTTACATCACAACAAAAATCCAAACAGCTACAAATCAAGAATCTATATGCAAAAAGCTCAATTCATACAATGTAAACACACTGCAAAATAAAGTATACTGTGAATACAGCACATTGAAAAATTAAAACAGCTGAATAGAAATGTGTTTGGTTTACATGTAATTTAACTTCTGAATTCTATAATTTTTAAACTAATAGAATGCATTCAGATTTATTGCCTGAGAAAATGGCATATTCA
>VMDO01035884.1:0-15662 GCA_007922755.1 Pedetes capensis
AAATAAAAACTAAGAAGGGGCGTTACAAAGATCACCAGACATTCTTGGTTCTGTAAATCTAAAGAAAGAATTAGCATTCAACACCTTAACCATTTAGGTGAGGCTTCTGTATAGAATTTCCCATGCTGGGCAAAAGGAAAGGAAAGAATATTCGCAAAAGGATTAGAGAGGGTCAACAACCTTGCAGAAGGACAAAGATAGGGGGAAGTGAAAGTAACTCTGCCAAGGACAGCTTCCCAGAAGAGTGGCTCCATTACATGGGAAGCACATTGCCCACCTCTGTGAATTCAGCTATGCAATGGAACTCGGAGGATGGGGCCCCAAAGACTTCACACCTATGCCTAAAAGAAAAGTCCTGTCCTGTCTTGAAATATCCCATCTGATTCCAAAGTCAAATCATGGCTGTACTAGTCAAGTAGAAACATTGCATTCTCCATTTATTCTCAGAAAGTTTGCCGACTTCCTAGAGACATCAGGAATAATCAGAGGAAGTGGAAAAATAAAGGGCCCAAGCACATAACCACGTCCCATGCCAGGCTTCCAAGAGAACTGATGAGAAGCCTGACGTCCAAAGTTTTATGAATCACAGGGGACTGGACACTTTATCACCGAAATCACACTATTTTGAAAATAACAGTGACCAAGGGACTTTTCATTTCCTGAAAGTGACAAGAAATTGAGGAACCTGCCTGAGATAATCATCTTTGGGTGGGCAAAGAGAGTTGATAAAGTAAGTTTTCCAGACAGTCTCGAGAGGGAAAAAAATAAAATGGTTTCACAATCACACCCATCAAGTTCCACTCTGTCGCCGTCACGTTATTTTTGCCTACTGCTCTTTCCTCCTCCAGAGAGCAGCAATACCTGCGTGAGGGTGGGGGCACTGCCCCTAGTGCAGCTGGTGACTGTTTGCTAGGCAGGCAGTCTTACAGGTCAGTGTCACAAGATGCTCAGACTGAAGGAACAAAGATCAGGAGCAAGGGAGGGAAATGAGAAGAGAAGGTCAGCCACGTGAATGCATTGCTGGGTACAAAGGACTTGTTCACATGATATCCACACGCTGAGGGTCAGAGGACAGTGACCACTCCAGTACAGTTCATTTCATAATGGCAGACCCTCTGACTAGCAATGGTTTGAGAAGGCCCAGGAGGGCAGTCCCCAGGATGGATCTGTTGCAGCAGAAATCCCTCCAGCACAAGGAAATAAACAGAGTAGTTGCCAAGAATAAGATAGGGAAGAAGAGGCAGAGGGACTTGTATCAGTCATAAGTGGGCAGGCTATGGTGCAGTACCAACCAACCAGGAAATCTCAGGGATTTTAGGTTTATCCTCCACAGGTGGGCTGGGGACTCTGCCTCTGTACCATCCTCACTAGCTCTGGAAGCCAGCATGAGGAAGCAGCTACTATTTGGATTACATTCCATAACTGTAGCAGAGGGAAGGGAAAATATAGGGTCGCCTGATCATAACAAATTATGGATAACACTTCAGAAAATGGGAATACCAGAACACCTAATTGTGCTCATGAGAAATCTGTACATGAACCAGGAGGCAGTTGTTCGAATAGAACAAGGAAACACTGAGTCGCTTAAAGTTGAGAAAGGTGTGCATCAGGGCTGTATACTTTCACCCCATCTCTTCAGTTTATACGCTGAGCAAATAATCCAAGAAGCTGGACTTAATGAGGAAGAACGCGCCATCGAGATTGGAGGAAGACTCATTAACAACCTGCGTTATGCAGATGACACAACTCTGCTTGCTGAAAGTGAAGAGGGTTTAAAACATTTACTGATGAAGATCAAAGATCATAGCCTTCAATATGGGTTACGACTAAACATCAACAAAACAAAAATCCTTACGACTGGGTCAACACGCAACTTCACAATAAATGGAGAAAAGATTGAGGTTGTCCAAGATTTTGCTTTGCTTGGCTCTATAATCAACACCCGTGGAAGTAGCAGTCAAGAAATCAAAAGACGCATTGCTCTAGGAAAAGCTGTGGCAAAAGATCTCTTTAGAGTATTGAAAAGCAAAGATGTCCCATTGAAGACGAAGGTGCGTCTGACTCATGCCATGGTATTTTCAGTGGCATCATATGGTTGTGAAAGCTGGACATTGAACAAGAGAGACAGAAAAAGAATTGATGCTTTTGAATTGTGGTGCTGGAGATGTCTATTGAATATACCATGGACTGCCAAAACAACCAACAAATCTGTCCTAGAAGAAGTGCAACCAGAGTGCTCCTTGGAAGCAAGAATGGCCAGACTGCGTGTTACCTATTTCGGACGTGTAGTCAGGAGAGATCAATCCCTGGGGAAGGACATCATGTTTGGGAGAGTGGCAGGTCAACGCAAAAGAGGAAAACCCTCCACCAGATGGATTGACACAGTGTCTGCAACAATGGGCTTAAACATAAATAAGATTGTCTGCCTGGCACAGAATCAGCAAGTGTTTTGATCTGCTGTATATAGGGTCGCTATGAGTCGGACTCAACTCTACGGCACCTAACAACAACAACAACACTGGCTGCAAAACCTTGTGCCTAGAATTGACTCATCTCACCTCCACTCACATTTCTTTAGCCAAACAGGAACCTTGGGTACACTTAAGTTTAAAAGAATGGGAAAGAATACCATCCCATAATGATGGAACTGGAAACTGGTGAACATGGATTGACACAGTGTCTGCAACAATAGGCTTCAACATAAATAAGATCATGTGCCTGGCACAGAATCGGGAAGTGTTTCATTCTGCTGTACATAGGGTTGCTATGAGTCGGACTTGACTCACAGGCACCTAAAAACAACAACATAATGCAATCCATCCCAGTGTCCCAGGAAAAAGAAAAAGGACCTTCAAATATAGAACCAAGATGTGTTCTTGGACTTAGTGAAAACTCAAGGCTACAGATTGGAGCTAGCATCCTGCAGGAGACTAGCCTGACCTGCTGCTACACTCTGAGCTAATCTGAGCTAAATGAATATAGTAATCAGATTGTGGGTTACAGCTGTGTCCTTCCTCCATGCTTCCTTTATTCGTCTATTTTGTAGATATGTGTTGTTATTGTGTGCCATCAAGTGAGAGACAGAATGAAACTCTATCCAACACTTCCATGCACATGATCTTTTATGTTTGGCCCATTGTTGCAGACACTATGCTTCTTTTCATTTTGAGTCTTGCCACATCAGCAAAAGAAAAGGCTTTACTGCATTCCTGTCATTAAAGTCAACTCTGCCTTGAAGAAGCAACTCTTCTCCAGTCTTAAATGCCTTCCAGCCTGGGGGAGAGGGGAGCTCACTTTCCTTCACTGTGTTTGACCGAGGTTCTCTGCTGTTCATAAGTTTTTCAATGGTTAATTATTTTGGGAGTGGGCTGCCGGGTGCTTCTCCCTAGTCTCTCTTAGGTTGAAAGCTCAGATGAAACCTGTCCACCATGAGCAGCCCTGCTGGAATCTGAAATATCAGTGGCATAGCTTTCAGCATCCCAGCAACACACAAGCCTCCACGGCATAACAAGATGACAGACACATGGGGGCTGAAGATAGTTACTGAACACATACTGTGCACTAGGGGTGATGAGAGAATAATCAAGAAGACACTTGGTCTCTGACCTCCAAGAAATCACAATCAGGAGACTTGTATCCGAAATCCGCTCATGACGTATTGAAACCAGGGACAACACGGCTGAGGAGAGGGGACCCCTGGACTTGGAGTGAGAACACCTCATCCTTGTTCTACTTCAACTGTGTAGCTTTGGTCAAGGTCCTTCTCCTTGGTGACCTTCATTTTCCTCATCTTATTCATAGAAATTGTCATTGCAAAGGACTGGTTCTAGACTACCAGATTAATTAAAATAGAACAATGAGGCAGAAGGATAGAAAAGTATCAGTAGAAACCAAGGCCCCACAAGGGACTGGAAACCATGGACTGAGCTTTCTCTCCATTGCTCCAGTTACTCACCTCTTTGCTCATCTGCAAATTTTTCTGTCTTCACATGTTCATAGCCAACCTTGACTCCCCCAAAGCAGGGCCCCAGCCCTCCTCCCCTCAAACACATTACCTTTAAATCCAATGCTAATGAGCCCAGAAAAGAGAGAGATGTTTTCCCTGGACTGTCCCATGTATCTGCTGCTAGCATAGTCAGTCAGCTTCGACAGGTGATGAGTCACATGTCCACTCAGTAAGAACTTCCCAAAAGTGTTGTCCTGCATGTAGACTGAATCTCTAAAACAATGACCTGGAGAAGAAATAATGGAACAGCTGAAAAATGGTGATAGTCATGTCCTAGTCATCATAACCCTGCATTCAGTGATACTTTCTTATTGAACTCTGTGTTAATCAGTTTTCTGTCACTATGATGAAATACCCGGGAAAACCAACTTATACAGAGAAAAGGTTTGTTTTGTGTTTCCACTCCATGATTTGTTGGTCCCATTGCTTTGGAACTGTGGTGAGGCAGCATATCATGACAGGAACACATTGTGAAGCAAAACCACTCACTTCACAAGCCAGGGAGCAAGAAGAATAAAGGAAGGGCATAGGGTTGCACAATCAAGGACCTCTTACTAAGCCTAACCTCCCTGAGGTTTCCATCACCTCCAAATACCACAATCTTGGGTCCCAAGACTTTAATGCATATTCCCTTGGCGGGTACTCAAGACCCAACTATCACAAATCCCAAACTTTAAATCACTGTACAAGTGAAAACTTTACACATATCAACCTGTTCCCTGGAAGAGTAGCCCTACAACCCATCCCTCCATCCTTCTCCAAATCCTTCCCTCCACTAAAGGGGTTCAGAAATGAGGTGTGTGCTACAATCTCTGAGCATGTTATAAGTGGTTACTATATTTTCTGTCCTGTGTGGTTTCTTGCGGCCCAGGACCAACGTGGAACCCCACCCTCCCCATAAACCTAGGTCTTGGCAGCTGTACCACTGTGGTATCTGATCCCATCAGATCTCAGAAGCTAAGCAGGGTCAGGCCTGGTTAGTACTTGGATGGGAGACCATCTGGAAATACCAGGTGTTGTAGGCTTGGGAGAAGGACCCAGTGACCCACTCCCAAAAAACAATCAGCCATTGAAACCCTGAAGAATAGCAGAGAAGCACTAATAATAGTGTTTTGCCTGTTGTACATAGGGTCACTATTCTTCAGACACCAACTAGATGGCACCCAATAACATTCTTCTGGGGCTGGACCATTCCCACAACCCACCTGGAGTAGACATTCCATACTCAGCATCTTTTGTCTGTGGGCACTAAGATTAGATGGCCCACCCCCCTTGAAATTTAAGCAAGTGTGAACTGCTGGCATTTGTCAGTGAATTGAGTTTCCATTGTCTTCTTCTGTCCCTGCCTACCCCAGAAAGTGGCGGCTGTCCTCCCTTGGTTTCGTCTGCACCTTCTTTCCCCCACTTTACTCAGTGATTTTGTCATTGCAAAGGACTGGGCCTTGACTACCAGCTGTAATTAAAACAGGACCCAGGAGGACCAGATCTCAGCAGAACTGATGAAAGGACCTTGTAATGAAGACTCTGGATAAACAGTAGCACGAGAAGCCATTTGGGCTGGGATGGTCTCAAGGTTTTGAAAAGAGCTGTGTGCTCCCTGCTGTGGGGGAGGACAGAAATAGAACACAAAGAACAGTGAGTATGAAGATTGTTTTTCTCAACTCTGCCTCCCTGATCATGATCATGTGCAGTGAACTTCATGAGGCAAATGGAGCCATTTGGAAGGAATATATTTGTTTCCTTGACCATGGCATTCTTTTGAGCCTGGACCACATGAGTCACCACTTCCATCAGCTCACACCTTTCATCCTGGGCTGAGTGTGCTCCCACAGTTGATTGGTTCCCATGGTTGGCCCCAGGCTAGATCACATCTGCAGCATGATCCTGAGGCTCACTGTTCAGACCTGGTAGCCAGCCAGAGTAGGGATGAAATCAGGCAGGGACCCCAGAGTTCCCACACAGCGATTTTCTTCAGGGGGCACCTGCTCCAATATGGCTGATTTCCCACAATACAACCAGCAGATTCAACCAAGCTAGGTAAAAACCCAATTTCTTTGGGAGTTTTACAACTCAATCGTCATTGTTGTTGTTAGACATCGTCAAGTTGGTATCCAACTCATACCCTACGTACAACAGGTGAAACACTATTGTCAGTGCTTCTCTGTTGTTCATAGGATTTTCAATGACAGATTGATTTTTGGGAGTGGGTTGCCCAGTCGTCTCCCAAGCCTACAGCACTTTGTGTTCTCAGGGGGTCTCCCATCCAAGTATTAACCAGGCCTGACCCTGCTTAGCTTCTGAGATCTGACGGGATCGGATGCCACAGGGCTACGGCTGTAGGCCTACAACTCAATTAGGAAGTGTTAAATCCATCCTAAAAAAAATCTCCTAAACTGTGACATCTTAGCAGAGTATATTCACAGGAGAGCATGTCACTCTTTTTTTTTTTTTCTGTTCAACTTATTTTAGTAAAATCAGAGTATATATTACTCCTAAATGTGAAGACTCAAGCAAGAGAACAAATTGCCACCTATAGAATGTAGGTTTAAATAGTCAAAAGGCAAAACTAAAGCCACCCTCCAAAATAAACTATGTTTTGTTTTCTTACCTATAAAAATGTCCTCATAATTATGTATATAAATGTATAAATAAAGCAAACTTACATATATGCCTGAGTATGCATATGTCTTGCATATCTCTATTTTGCTTTATATATAAAATCTTGTTATGTTGTCATATAAATATAAAAATAGCTCTATATTTATATATACACACATACATTTTGCTTTATGTATACAAAATCTGGGTGTGTTTTTTATATGATTGAAAGCCAACGAAACATCGACGATGACTAACTTCCACTTTTACTGTATATATCTGAGTGTTCTGACAATCAGTGATGTTCAGATGAGTAATAAAACTAAAAATACACATTATTTATGAAACTTATATATTTATTCCATAAATTTTATTTTATTCTTTCTTACCTACCAGCAAAATCACAGATTGTGTTGTAATAGTCATCATTTTTATATAATATATGTTTTATTGAAAGTCATGTCAAATTAGACAGCTTTTCTTGAGTCATTGCATTTTTTTAAATTCACAATTTAGACAAACTGCCCTGTAGAGACCTTTGGAACTGGGATTATTGATGAAAGTATTAAAGCAATTCTTAGTTTCGGGAAGACCTATAAATTTTACATAAATAGTCAAAAACTGCAACAGGGCTGCATATAATAGTTATTTCTCAGAAAATATTAAATTTGTGAATTTCAACAAAAATTACTATCATATATGCTTCTCACTAGCTCTTACAGCAATGTCTACATTCACACACCAGTGTTACGAATCAGTATCACACTTCCCAGGTATTGCATATACATGTGTATATGCACACATGCATGTATGCAAACTTAAGCACATGTTACTTGTTATTGCAACAGGATCTTCAGCCTCCATCTGCAGTGTCTATGATTTTGTGACCATTGTTCTAAGTCATGAGCTCTACCAGAACCACACACAGTACCCAATGAGGCAAGAACACTGACCTTCTCATATGCAGAAACCAACCGTTTTTATTGTATTTGAAAGGAAGGATTCCCAAGCTAGTTAACTCTCCCTTTTTGCTTACTGAGAGGCTTCTGTGGCTGACACCTCCCACCCTCTAAGGGTGACACTCACACAGCCCACACATGCCTGGAGCCCAACACACCTTCTTAGTTTTGCAGGACATGGGGTAATAGAGGAATAGGAAAGGCATGTTCCTGAAAGCTGATAGCATTAGTTACAGAACAGCTGTTTAAGGTTATAGGTTGGCCTGTGTAATTGCTGAGCTGCACATCCTGAGACCCGAGTACAGAGGAGTGTTTCAATACATTTATTTTTAAGTATGATCGGGGGGTTCTCCGAAAACATGGGGTCCAGCAGCACAAGGGGCATCCAAGCTGTACTTTTTGGGGGCCAGGTGAGAGTGATATGTTCTACCCTCCTGTATGGGCTTATACAGAAGTAAAGAGGGGCCCTGAAGCTCCTGGGCTCTGTGATCACCAAGGCCACTAGGTGCCATGTGCACTGGGAGGAGGGGGATTTGGAGCAGTACCAATGTCCAGCCAGGGAGGGAAGATTCTGCCTTGTGCCCAGCAGGATACAAGAGGCAGTAGGGAGAAGTCCCAAGTGAGAAAGTGTCTTCACTTTGCCTCTGCATAGTGACAGCCATGCATCCATAGCAAAAAGAATCTGCCAGAATTTCCCTCCTCCCCTTGCTTGGGCTGAAGAAGGAGGAGAGAAGAGCAGGCAGGGGCTGGGTCATGGTAAGGATCTTGCAGCTGCTTCCTGGACACTCCCCCATCTGGAGCCTAGCACGAGAGCCTGTGCCTTGCTCCTTCTCTAGCAGCAGGACCTCAGAGGCTCACGGTGCTCAGAAACCTGGCTTGTGGAGAAGGCTGTGTCTGAGAGGGTCTTGCTGGAGGCAGTGCTTTACCTGACCACTCAGCATCCTCCATGGAATGGCAAGGTCTGCCGGCACTGGGCTAGGTATGGAGCTTATTGAAAGGAAAACTCGTCTTGGCCTTCTAGGAGTTCACAGGAGGATGGAGAGGAGCAGCCCCATGATGGAGAAATACCACCTAATGTAAGGTGTGCAAGAATTAAAATGCAGCGTACAGAGCAAATGGAAGGAAGCTCTGACCCGCTGCAGGAAGAAGACATCAGAAGGACATCCTCAGAGGAGGTGGTGCAGGAGCTGAGCCTTGAAGGGCAAGTCAGGTGTCCCAGGAGGGCACAGATCTGCAAGGGAGCCACCTAAACACAGCAGATGGATGATCATCAGGGTTTGGGGTCTCCGGGCAACATGGCCCAGAACACATGCTCCGACCTCATTAAGTACATGTGTGCCCCATCCACTCCCCAGGCAGATTTGCTTCCCATTCCCCATGTAATTGAAAAGTATAACCCAACAGGCCTAAACAAACTTGATCCATGAACAAGGTATGCGGACCAACAGGATTAAGTGGCAGGGTCTACAGCAGGCCAGAGGGCCTGACCGTGGGTCATCAGCAACTCTCCAGGCCCTTTTTCTGGTGAACGCTGACCTGTGTGATGCCAGCCGGTCAGCCTGTGATGGCACAGCCAGCCTTGGCTCTGAGGGGCTGAAAGAGTCAGTGGCAGGACTCTGCAGAGAGCAGGCTCTCATGTGATGAGTGCACCCCACAGTGACTTTGTGGGATCAGCTAACCAAGGCCCTTTATAAATAGGAAGTGGTTAAGCCTATGGCTTTAGGATTAAGAGCTTGAGGTAAGTCCCTACACATGGGACGAGGAGGGACCTGTGTCAGACACCAGAGCTCAGACTTGATCTTTTGACAGCCACGTTGTGCCTCTCCACTGTCCTGCTGTCCATCCGCAAGTGAGCACTCCTCACACCAGGACAGGGCTCACCTTCCTGTAGTTGCACCCAAAGCAGGTTTTGGAGGTGCCATCCAGGCTGGGGATGGCGTCCCCTTCCCTGGCCAGCAGGGACTCTGCAAGCTGGGAAAGCTAGCCGACTAACTGAGAACCTCGTTAAGAAGGTGAAGACAGAGCCGGGAGTGGTGGCCCACCTATAATCCCAGCAGTCGGGAGGCTGAGGCAGGAGGAATGACATGAGTGTGAGGCCAGCCTGAGCTACATAGGGCATTCCAGGCCAGCCTGGGCTGCACAGCAAGACCCTGCCTTAAAAAAGCAAATGTGAAAAGAAATCCACAAACTACACTCAGGTGGCAACCTAAAGAGAGCAGGCAGAGTCAGGAAGAAGCCGTCTCCAGGGAAGGAAGCTGTCCTAGATTCCTACCACAGCTGTAACAAATCACACAGTGGCTAATACACCATCAGTGTATTCTCTTATGGGTCCAGAGGCCAAAAGTCTGACATGGGTTTCACTGAGCTGAAACCAACATATCAGTAGGGCCACACTAACTTTAAGTGTTTTGGAGAGACTCCGTTTCTCCGCCTTGCCCAGTTTTGGTGGCTGCTGCATTCCTTGGCTTGTGACCACATCACTCCATCTTTTCTTCACATTCCTTTCTCCTCTTCTCTACCCAAAACTCCAGCTGCCTTCCTCTGCCTCTGTTTTACAAGAATGTTATTAATGAGAGGGGTCACTGAATAGTGCAAAATAGTCTCCTCATCTCAAGATCCTCAACTTCATCCTGTTTGCAAAGTCCCTTCTGTCAGATAAGGTAATATTTGAGTGTTTAAAACTTCACAAAGTTTATGACTAGATAGATGTCATTAGGGGGCCCTTCTTTGGCTTGCCACAGACGTTATACCCACTAATTCATTTATTTGGCAATTCAAGTTTGAGCACATACTCTGCCATAGACACTGGTCTTACTCTGATAAAGAACACCAGTGTGAGTTCGGTAGAATCCTCACCTTCCAGGGCTTGCAGTCTACCTGGTGTGTATAAACAAGAAATCGATGCATAAACAACTAGCTGCTCCCAGGAGGAAGAACCTACTCAGAGCCCAGGGACTGTGGTCTCTGAGCTAATGTAGTGACCAGCCAGCCAGGTCTCTTCTAGGAGGTGTTAAGGGATGCCCAAGACTTCATAGGACTGTCCGTGTGGCATCTGTAGTCCAGTTGCTGGGCATCTTCACACAATGAGTTTCTATAGCCCCCTCTGACCAAAAGGACCTGATGACTCAAATGTATACTGCATGCCCTCCTCTGCCCATTCCTTCCTGATGTTCTGGAAGGAGAACCTGAAAATGGGCTGAGAAGGGCTGATACGTAAAGGTGAGAGAAAGAAGGAAAGACAGACAAAGAGTAGATTGAAGTATTGTACTTGATAGCTGATGTGAAGAGGTGAAGGAGGAGGGAAAGGAAAAGAAAGTTAGAGAAGGGGAGGAAGGGAATTAGTCCCCCCTTCTGCCCCATCTTCTTATTTTTTGTCAATTTGATTAATAAATTTTACTTTCTAGAGAAGTTCTAAGTGTACAGAAAAACTGATCAGGAAATGTAATGTTTTCATACATCTTCTCTCCCCAATGTACACTTTTCCCTACTATTAAGATCCTGCATTATTGTAGTATATCTGTTGTAATTGATGGTGCCAATATTGCTACATTGTTACTAACTAAAGTCCCTCGTTTATATTAGGGTTCAGTCTTGGTGACAAACATGTAATGACATGTGTCCACTATTACCATATCATGCAGAATACTTTCCCTGCCTTGAAAAATCACCTGTGCTTCATTTACTCATCACTCCGTCCTTCCCCCTAACCCTGGCAGCCACCAATCTTTTTACCATCCCTGTAATTCTGTCTGTTCCAGAATGTCATATATAGTAGTTGGAATCACATGGTATGTAGCCTCTCAGACTGGCTTCTTGCATGTAGCAATACACATTTAGCTTCCTCCATGTCTTTTATGGCTTAATAACTCATTTCTTCTTATCACTGAATAGTATTCTGTGTAGATGTACCATTGTTGTTGTTGTTGTTAGGTGCCGTTGAGTAGGTATCCGACTCATAGCGACCCTCATAGGGTTTTCAATGGCTGACTGTTTCGGGATTGCCTTGGGAGTGGATTGCCAGGCCCTTCTCCCACAGATGTACCATAGTTTATTCATTTACTTATTAAAAGACATTTGGGATGCTTTCATTGCTTCCAGTTTGGGCCAATTGAGAATGAAGTTACTATAAACATTTGTATTCAAGTTTTTATGTGATAATGAGTTTTCAACTCTCTAGGAGATATATTTAGGAGTGATTGCTGGGCCATGTGATAAGAACATTTGATTTTATAGGAACCTGTTGAATTGCCTTCTGAAGTGGCTGTACTATTTCACATTCCCACCAGCTACTTGTCAGGGAGAAGGACCCGGCAACCCACTCCCAGAAATCAATCCGCCATTGAAAACACTAGGACCAGCAGAGAAGCACTGACAATAGTGTTTCCCCTGTTGTACACAGGGTCTCTATGAGTCAGATAACGATGGCACCTAACAACAACAACAGCAACAACCAGCAATGAGAGTTCTGATGCCCTACAGCCTCTCTAGTATTTGACATTGTTAGTGTTTTGGATTTTGGCCATTCCAATAGGTGTATAGTGGCATCTTCTCATTTCAACTTGCAATTCTCTAGGGACATATGATACAAAACATCTTTTCATTTGCTTATTTGCCATCCACACAGTTCCATACCATTTACTATGATCCAGTGATAAAAAGAAACGGGCTATCAAACCACAAAAATGTAGTCAGACAATTAGGCTCTAAAGTGCTCCAAATTAAGCGAAGTTAAATGAAACAGAAATTATTGAAGGAAAAGTGGATTTACTTACAGTTTGGCCAAACTAGAAGGAAAAAAATATGTTTTTTTAATTCTCTTCAGCTTCTCTGTGGTTGACCCTTATCTTTTACTGGACCAAGAAATGTGACAAAGGAAACAAAATGGGAGAAGTATGTAGAGTAAGCTGCTAGCTGCTGTTTTCAATTGAGAGCAATTCCCCTCCCTGATGCTGACATTTAGGCTCCCAGCGAGGGGTCTCCTGCTGAATTTTCCTTCCTTCAGAGTCTGTGTCCATTTTTCAAGAGGTTAAAAATAATAACTATAATTTACACAATAACAAAGACATGGATGAGCCTGTATATATGTTTTCTTTAGTGAACTGTCTATTCTGACCACTTGCCCATTTTTCATTTGGGCTGTCTGTTATTTTTTAAAGAGCTCTTTGTAAATTTTTGGATTTCAGTCCTTTATCAGGTACCTCTTTTGCAAACATTTTCTCCCAGTCTCTGTCTTGTGTTTTCTTCTCTTAACTGCCCTATCTTTTTATCTTTTTGGCTAATGGAAGTTTTGAGGGCATAAAGTATGAGAACATTGTTGTTGTTGTTGTTGTTGTTAGGTGCCATTGAGTCGGTATCTGACTCATAGCGACCTTCATAGGGTTTTCAATGGCTGACTGTTTCGGGACTGCCTTGGGAGTGGATTGCCAGGCCCTTCTCCCATTTTTGTGGTGCTGGAAATTGAACTGGGGACCTCAGAGACTGCAGTGCAGTAGAAAGGAGTTTACAAGAAGCAGTGCTGGGGTTATGAAATAGATTTGATTTAATTTCCTTTGAGATATGAGAGAAAAAAACTGGAACTCTTGTTTAGTCTTAATTTTAATGTCATTTTCTATTTGAAAGGGCCATCCCTCATGGGAGCCCCAAACCTGATCTTCAGCCTCAACAGGGCTACATGTCTATTGAAAACCTGACCATACACTGTGCATCTGTTTATTTGCCTGTCTCTATCCTGGCTGTGAACTTCCAGAGTGCAAGGTCTTGTCTTATTCCTTACTCTCTCTCCAGTGCCTGCTCTGCTAGTTGGTGTTTTAATAAGCAAGTGTGCAATATTGAAAAGATAACTTCAACAAGAGTAAAACCAAAACTATAATCTTCCCTGTGAGCCTGCTCCTCCCTCAGGCTTCCCTAGACTGAATGGAGAAAAGTTGCAAAGCTTAGCATTCTCAATGAATATCTGATCTCCCTCTCAGTACACCTGGGATATCCCTTTAATCTACCAGTTCTGCATGCCAGTGCATTGCTCTGTGGTTGTGTTAGCCAGGAACATGAGCCTGGTGTTACCGTGGCACTGGGGGAGGGATCCAGAAAGCTGGGAGCATATCTCAGTCTTTGGTCACATTGATAAAGAATTTACAAATGGACTCAGAAGGAAACTTAAAAGATGATTTATTTAGAATTTAAAGGAAGAGAATGAGAGCCAGGGCAGAGAGGCCTGTGTGAAGAAAGGTGGGGGTGGGAGGGAGAGAAAAAGAGAGAGGAGAGAGAGAGAGAGAGAGAGAGAGAGAGAGACAGAGACAGAGAGACAGAGACAGAGACAGAGACAGAGAGGAGAAGGGAGAAGGGAGAAGAGAGAGAGGGACTTTCAGAGATAAAAATCAGAAAGTGAGCTGGTCTGGTAGTGAAGGTATGACAACAGCTGCATTTATGCTTTTTTTGAGTTAGAGGTCAGGAAACTTGTAGGTCCAACAATGAGGCTACAGCCATCTCCAATGTCTGTGAACAACTGCAGACAGTTACAGATGTCTGTAGGTTGCTCTAGACACTGCTGACAACTGTAGACATTGCTGAAAACTATGGGCAAGTGGACATTATGGACTCTGGACACTGCTGAGGGCTGTGGGCATCTGTGGACTTCCGAGGGCATCTGGACACCGCATACATCTCTGGGTATAATGAACTAGACACTGTAGTCATTTGCAGCTTTGCTAAAAGTTGCAAACTGTAGACACTGAAACACAATATTGAAAGAGGGACCTTTGGGGTTTTGAAGTCCCTATCTATGGGAGAAGGACCTGGCAATCCACTCCCAAGGCAATCCCGAAGCACTCAGCCATTGAAAACCCTATAAGGGTCGCTATGAGTCGAATATCGACTCGACGGCACCTAACAACAACAACATCTCCTTAAGTGGGCAAATAGTCTTTCATTCAGCTGATCTTGTTCACAGGTGTGTCATATTTCTATCACCCCTCTTAGGCTGGCCTCCTTGGACTGTAAGACAGGTTTTCCTCTTTGTCTCAGGAGGGATCCTGCCTCAAATGGGAGTCCCCTTTTCTAGCCAGGACATGGAGGCACCTGTGGCTGTCATATGTAAAGTGACATCTGGTACAGACCAGAGGTGCTACTTGGTATAGATTTGGCCACTTGCAAAAAAGTATTCTCTCTTGGCAACTCTGCTATTTCCAAAGGGTATTATCTCTCAGGGAGGCATTGACCTCACCCTAGAAGCTCACACTCATATTCATGTCTCAAAAGGTGGCAAGGAGGCAGATGGCTACAGAGGGCTGTTTATTCCCTTTCTTCCTATCTAGCACCCTCTATCAGATGTCTCCCCTCTGCCACTCCTTCAACAGGTAGAATAGTTTTGTTTCGTTTGATTTTGAGACAGGTCTCTGTAGCCCAGGCTGGCCTCAAACTTGCAATCCTCCTGTTTCAGCCAACTGAGTGTGGGGATTTACAGGCATGTTCCTCTACACCCAGCTTGGTGTAATTGTTTCTCATTTGTACTCTGTCAAAATCATTCTATGCAGGAACCAGGGGCAACCAGAATCAAACAAAATCAGGATCTGAATCCAAAAGAGAAAACTTAAATCAAAACATCATGCAAAAGAGTTGAAAAACAGAAAGGATGAAAGGGAAGGGGGTGGAGAAGTCATTGTGTTCATTTACATAGCACACTGGCATTTTAGGAAAGCCAATCAATTTGGAATAAAATTTCCAATCTCAATAAACTTGTCCTTGACCAAGTTACTCTCTCATACCTCCGACTCAGCACGGGTAAAAAGGGCAGATTATTCATGTGATTTCCAAAGATCTTTCTATATCTTATCTTTTCAGAAATGCCAGCAATTTCTCTTCCTTCTAGAAGGTGGTTGTATGACTTAAAAAAGAACCCAAAATACTTTTTCATTTTCCCCAAGCAATCTCTAGAGTTGCCACTAGATGGCGGAATGAGACCACGATGGTGAGGACGGCCGGCTATGGCTGTGTATGCAGCCTAGGGAGCAGCAAGCTAGCCAGCCATCTCCTGCAGGCATCTGATTAATAATAGGACTGTAATTATCTTTACACAATCCCGATTGCAGCTCTGTTGTAGCCTA
>VMDO01035885.1:0-15647 GCA_007922755.1 Pedetes capensis
ATTATGAATGAATTGTGTGATGTTCATGTAAACGTACTTTCTATATCATTTTTTAAATTTTACTTTTCATGCAGGTTAATACACATAGCATACCTTCAAGTAAATGGATTAGAAATTCAATGTGTATGTGTGTGCTGTGTGTTTTCTCCAGCCAATGTCAATGGTGGTAGCAAAAGAGTATCTGCTAAATTGAATTTAATCAGGGTTAAGGATTTTTGAAGTATTGTGGTTTGAATTTAAATATTTCCTAAATATCATGTGCTTGTATGTTTGGTCCTCAGATGGTTGTACTGTTTGTAGAGGCTACTGAAGTTTGGAAGGTAGGACATTATTTTTTTGGAAGGGGCACCTTGGGAGTGAAAATTTGGAGCTTACACATGACCTCAGGTTCCAGTCAAAAACTGTGCCCCTGATCCACCATGACATGAGATCACGTGATTCCTGTCCCACAGCCTACCTTGCTGCCTGCCCTGCTTTGCCACCACACCCTCCAGCCTCTATAGACTAATATCCTCTAACTGTGAGTCTCCAATAAATTTTTCCTCCCATAAACTTGTTGTGGTCAGTTCCTTTGCCACAGTAGCATGATGAATGAGCTGACTAACAGAAACCAAGTAAAAGCACAAAAGCAAATACCACAACAGTCAACAGAATATTATGGAAGAGATCTTTTGCACACACCTGTAATCCCAGCATTCAGAAGGCTGAGGCAAGAGGATCACAAGTTTGAGGCCATCCTGGACTACATAGTGAAAACCTTCACTTAAAAAACTGAAAATCAAAAATCAAAACTGCAACAAAAACAAACAAAAAACCAAACAACACAAAAAACCAGAGATCATATGTCTTCCATGCAAACTAAAGTTTTAAAGAATAAAGTCAGTACATAAAAAGTGGGAAAATGAAAGAAATGTTGGAGAACAAATGGATTATAATTCCTATTAAAGAATTTCTGGAGTATGAAACACTTGAAAATTAATTAAAAGTCAGAAATGGGAGGTTGGGACCTTCGCACATAGTAAACATGAAGAAATCTCCAGAAAATCAGTTTTAAGTTAAATTCATTTCCAGAAATATTAATTCTTCCCACACTTTATTTTTCTTTTTAGTATTTGCTACCATTTACATAAAATACCCCCACATGCCTATTAGTTTGTCCAGCTGTGGTGGTTTGTGTGTTGCTGTGATGCTGAATGCTATGTCACTGGTATTTCAGGTACCAGCAGGTCCACCTATTGTGGACAGGTTTCAGCTGAGCTTCCAGACAGACAGATCAGGGAGAAGGAAGGACACAGCAGCCAACTGCAAAACAATTAATTATTGAAACCTTATAAAGAGTAGAGAAGCACTGTCCAATATAGTGCCAGAAAATTAAATGTCCATCCCTAACAACAAAAATAAAATACATAATGTATACTTTCTATAAACTCTATTTCTCTTCCTGACATCTTGAAATAAATAAGCTTTTAAAATTATCCTCCTCCAATGCTTTATCTCCAGTTCCTAGAAAATTTCTAAGAATTAGTGTGCTGTGCTTGCTGTATCTGTGATAGTTATTATTTCTTAGAAACATTACGTACAATGTGTTTTAAAACTGAAGGATAGCAATAAACAAAGAAACTGATTTTAATTAGTGTTTTTATTAAACTGAGAAGAAAATGGAAATTATTCCTCCTCTCTAACTCCTGTGAGCCATATACTACTTCTTTAAAGTTATGACAAAAGTTGAGGCTAAAAGAACTAATGTGGCATTTGAAGCTTGCTTTGAAAACTTTAAAGATAGTGAAATTTTTTGAAGCCTGGGAATGACAATTTTTGTCCCCAGAGATATTTTCTGATTATATTCACAAATCAAGAATGTGTCCACTTTTGTTTTTTATCATATCCTTGTTCTTAAGAAACTCCTTCCAGAAGAGAAATTCCTGAGAAAGGACAGTGAAATGATAGACATAATTATTTTTACTGAGCATTTATTCTTAGTTTTATTATCTTGTCTCTATTTTCACTTGTTATTGTTGTTAGGTTCTGTTGAGTCCAGTCAGACACAGCTGCCCTCACAAGAGTTTTCAATGGCTGATTGTTTCAGGATTGCTTAGGAAGCAGATTGCCCTGTCCTTCCCCCACTATTTTCATTTAGTAGGAATCAAATAATTATCTCATAAAGGAGGTCAATAATATTATTACTATTCTGATTTTATACCAGGCTGGAGTTTGGCCCAGTTGGCAGCGAGCTATTGTGCACTCTCTGAGGACCTGAATTTGATGCCCTGTACTGCCAAAATGGGGAGAAGGATGTGACAATCCATTGCAAAAGGCACCTCGATACAACCAGCCATTGAAAACACTATAAGGGTTGCTGTGAGTTGGACCTGACTCCATAGCACCTAATGACAACAACAAAAATTTTATAATATTTGAAGACTAATATTGTATGTTATCAGACTCATATTTCAGTATTTAAAATGTCAGTAACTTTTTTTCTGAGCACTTTTGAGAGAGAAGAAATATTGAACAACAGACAACTCTATACTTATCACCTTGACTTCATTAGATTTGAATGGAAAAATAAAGAGCTCAAAGTTGGATTATCATGATTAGTTTTCACTGTTCCAAGGGCACATGTGTAGTTCAATAATCAGATTCATATTACATTATCAAATTAGAAGAATTTTTTGGTGTTTAAGGTTATATCATCCTAAAGCTAAAAGAGTGAAAATCATTAGTCACATAATGTTTTCACTGTCCTATCCATGGACATTGGGAGATAGATCACAGATGGCTGTATATTAAGTGTGTGTTTCAAAGCATATCTGGATTGAAATTCATCAAATTCATGACACATGTGGTGATACCTGAGGCATTATGTCATATTTCTGGATTTTCAACATGACATAATATTCAAGCTTGTAGATACACAAGGAGCTAAGTTACCTAGAGTTTATGCATCATGTTATAGTACATCAGGAAAGGAATTTAATGAAATATAGAGAGCAATATCCAAATTATCTCAACTACAAGCAACGTAGATCTTCAAATGTTTCTCATACTTGTTATATATACATGTGTACATAGTGTAGAAGATATTTTAATATGTGAATTATTTACTATAATAACCTTATTTGGGTATCTAAAGAACATATATGAATAGCTTTTATGGATTTATTATAATTTACAATGGGATCATGGAGATAGTATATAAAATATGTATGTGTTTATTTTTCTCTCCACATTTAAATTTTAGAACTTCTATACTGTTTTTATTTCTTTTTACTTTTTCTGACTGTACTTGTTAAAGACAGTGGTGGTATTGTCATCAGCTGGCTTAGATGATATACTTAAGATGGAAAGTAACAAATGCCTGACTTATTTCAGGCTGCCACAATAAAATAGCACAGATTGGGTGGTTCAAACAATAGGAATTTATTTTCTCATGTTTTTTCATGTGGAAGTGTAAGCTCTGGAAGTGTCATTTTTGATGAAGTCTCTGTTTCTGATTGGCAGATGTCAGCCTTTTCACTGTATACTCACGTGGCCTTTCTTAGTGTCTGCACATAACACCTCAGTGATGTCTCATCTTACAACACTAACCCTAGTGAATCAGGATTCTACTCCCACTCCCACCCCTGCCTATGACCTCATTTAGCCTTATTTATTTCCCATCTCCAAGTACAGTTACACTGAGGCTTCCATAATTCTACATATGAAGATATTCAGTTCATAAAAATGCTAGGCTATAATATTTTACTATGAAATTAAGTGTACATGAGCCATGTTGAAAAAGTTCCAGTTATTGATAGAACAGGCACAAAATGAATATTATACAAAAGGTTTCATTGGAATTTTCTGGGAAATTATTTGTGACTATAGCCATTTCAACACTTCTATGGCCATCAATATATAGAGAATATGATTGAGCCCATTTTCTGTTTGAATAATTGCCAGTCACTTAAAATCTATTTTTATGTTTAAATAATACTGGTGTATAATCATCTTCTAACATTAAGGCAATTCAAATTATATTTATAATTTTTATAATTATGATTAACTGCATAATTCATACTTATTCTGTTACAAACTTAAAATAATATTCAAAAGTTTGATTTATAAACTTATATTCTTCTTTAACTACATATGTCTTTATATTTAGGCATGTTATTTTTGGTTACTGAACAATGTTAGTAAGGTAAATCTTTTGGATTTATGAATAGTTACTTTATATCACCATATTTTCCAAATGTCTTGCTTTCTATTTCTGTATCTGTCATATTTCTGGAGGGAGTTAATGTCTTTATCTCCATTTGCTTTTCCTTCTTTCAGGAATTCTATTTTTTTAAGTATTTACGGATCACCTACACCCTTTTTGATTGATATTTTTGGTAATTTTGTATATGATTCTGTTGGCTAAGTATATGAGATAGAGTGTTGATACTGTGTGGGCGTGATAGAGAATTTATTTAAAAGGAAATCACTCTATAGGGAAGAATGACTCTGAGAAATTATAGATAGCACAAATAGATGAACTTGATAAATTGAATCCTCAAGAAAGAAGCCTTTTCTTTATTTCAATCATCAGGGTTGTTACAATGGACTGTGTGGAAAAACTGACATTCTGAATAAAGAAAAGAGGAAAAAATCCAAAACAACCAAACAAAATATCTAAGAGAAAAATGTGTATTTCAGAAAAACAAATGTCCTTTGTATTTTGGGAGAGGTGTTTGGGTGGATGGATATGTAAATTGTTCATTTCTTAAGTGGAGAAGATATTGAATAACATAATTATTGTGTATTAATATTATATAGTATATAGAACATAGAAAAATCAGTATTCCAATTATTTCTGGGTATAAAACTGCTATTTCTTTTCACAAAATTTCCTTTCTTGTTATTCTAAAACTACTAAGTTCTTACAAGCACATTTTCTGCATTGTTAACAAACTGAATCACTTTATAGATTCATTATGGCCAATGAGCCATGTGTGGAAAAGATATGCACAGTTTATAAGACATTTTCTTAAAAAGGAAGATTGCCCTTCAAATCCTTTATCCTACATCCTTTACCCTTTATCCTATATGCTACAAGGCAGAGACTATGAGCCAGTTGGCAAAGCTGACTAATACCCTAAGGAATCTTTTACAAGAGAGGAATATCCAAACAGCTTAGGTGCTCTTGTGGAGCAGAGCTTTCTACTCATTCTGAACCACCTTATCTCCTCTCTGTTGTTAAACAAGGAGAAAAAAAGCCTATCTTTTGTTGGAACGCTTTGTTACAGAGACTTAAATTATGCTTCATTACTGTATGCAATTGATATATGAAAGCACAGATCCTTTCTTAACAAATAATGTCTATAATATGCTCCAATGGCTTAGCAGTTTGCAGGTGGTAGTATACATAACGCAAGATAGAAAGTTTGTTTTCTTTGTCTTAGTAATAATATAGGAGGTAAAACCATCACCAGTGATAACTTATTAGAGAGAACAAATACTTACTGAGCTTGTAGTCCTATAACAAATATTACAGAAAGTAAAATTTGGGGCATTTTTTGATCCTTAGGAGGGTCTATTATGGGAGAAGGATGTGGTAATCCACTCCTGAGGCAATCCTGAAACAATCATCCATTGAAAACTCTATAAGGGTCCCTATGAGTTGGACACAACTCAATGGCACCTAACAACAACAGGAGGGTCTATTATTTAGTTTTCATTGCTGCAGCAGAAAAAAACACCCCAAACCAACTTATGGGGAAAAACGTTTACTAGGAGCTCCTGGTTAGAGAATCAACCCATAATGGTGGCTGGACAGGCATAGTGGCTGCAATATTGCCTGTTTCAGAAGACCTCATGGCATGGTGAACCTGGAACAGAGAAATAACATGGGCCAAAGGTCTGAGGTAAAAACCTCCAAACCCCACCTCTCCCAGGGAACTACTCCCACCAAAGTAGACCCTCTTCTCAAAGTTCCTTCATCTCCCAGGACAGCACCAGCAGCTGGGTACTAAATAACATGACCTTTGTGTTTAGCTGAATCAAGCACAGAAGTGTTCACTTCCAAGTAGAGACAGAAGGGAATTCATCTCTGATCTCAAGAAATTTCTTTGTATACTGCCTACAATTTTAAATTGATTAAACTTTAGGTAGTGTTGGGCCTCAGAATTGGAAAAGCCTAGAGCCTCTGAAGCTCAGGCACAGGATTTAGGAACATTATTTAGTATCTTTTTCTAGAGCCTTCAGTTAGGTGCCAGACAGTGGGAGCCAGCTCAGCTGCAAAGAAGAAATGAATGGTGGTGCTCTCTCCAGCTCACTCCGAGCTATTTCATCTGGGATCTCCTAAGTACTGTGACCAGATGTGATCTGGCACTAATGAAACATGGAAAGTACACAGACCCAAATCCACTGACGGGAGCTGTATGCCCCAAGACACATAAACTGCCTAATCTAGAAAATTCAGTGGCCACTTCAGATGGATAATGGCCTAGAAGGATATTTCAGGGGAAATTCAGGGCCCAGAGGGGATAATGCTGAAGCATATGAGTAACGGAAGGATAAAATGAGAGGTTACCAGATGGAAATTTCTCCATTCATAGCAGGAAGATTTTATAATTTCTGCCAGTAGAAATTGACAATTGCTGTGAAATAGTGACTTAATAGACTTCCTACAATTCTTTTCACATTTTTTAAATCTTTTCTTCAATTGTCTTTCTCCCACTTTGTCAATTTAGATTAAGCATGCAGGTAATTTGTTTTGTAGTGTGACAATCATTGAGAAATAAAAAGTCATTTATGGACCAACTCCAGTTTTCAGTTTTCTCCAAGAACATGGACAATGAGATAAAATCAGTAATTAGCATGTGATTTTAAAAGTTATTGGTAATGACATGCAAGACACATGAATGTTTATAAGTTGACACTTTTAAGTGATTCCTAAGTTTTTTTTCCCTTCTGATATTTTACTATTTGCTATTATTTTTCTTTTTTGTAATAGAATCCACACTTTTCCCCTTTCTTTCCGCTTGCAAGCTGTAATGATGACATTATATATGATTCCATTTGGGGTATTAAAAATGAGAAACATATCTTAAAGAATGTAGTTCTACAAAGCCAAAGAAACCTGAATTCCAGGTTGACTTCTCAGAACAAAGGCTGGATTGACTCTGATGTGCCCATTTATCTATCTAGTTCCTTCCATGAGAATTTTGCAAAAGTTTCCCCTTTCTTCTACTAATGACTTGACTTTGGAAATTCTGGGTCTTTATCAGTTTTATAATCTTAAATATAGCATTCAATTTAACCATATAACTCATGAATTCTTCCACATTTTTGAAGTGCAACAAATTTACAAGGATATGGCAAGGGATGATTTATTTTGTACTAGAATTTCCTAGCATGGGCCCAGCATTTCTATCTAGGGATTCAGCATTGCTTTTCTTGAATTTCTAAATTTTTTCTTGTTTAAGTAGATAAGTATGTGCTCACAGGCCAATATTTTAACATCTTCAAAAATCCATTATTTTATACACAGTGGATTGGATTTATGACATTGCCATACAAATGATCATGAAATTAGTAACTTAAAACAACAAGAAATTTTTTTTTCAATACTAAAAGTTTTAACCTAGGGCCTTGTGCATGCTAGGCAAATGCTCTACTATTGGAGCTGTGCCTGTAATCCCTGTTTACTTTTTCTTTATTTATTTACTTTTATTTTGAGAAAGAGTCTTGCTAAATTGTGTAAGCTTCAGTCCTCCTGTCTCAGCCTCCCAAATCTCTGGGATTTCAGGCACATGCCTTGGTACCCATTACTAACAAATTTGGTCAGAAGCCTGACATAGGTCATACTATGCTAAAATCAAGGCATCTGCCGGTTGTCAGACTTTATAGAAGCTCTAGTGGACAATTGTTTTCCTTTTCCTTAACAACTTCCAAAAGATCCCTGAGTTAATTAACCTATGATTCCTTCTTCCATTTCTAAAATTAGAAATTCATATATCTCTAACTCTGCATATGTCCTCTCATTTCCCTCTCTAGAAACAACCCTCCAAGTTCCTCTGCATCTAAGGATTCATGTGATTAGACTGAGCCTAATAGGATGAAATAGGGAGTCTCTCCATCTCAAGGTTCATAGTCTTGATCATATTAGCAAACTCCTTTTGATTACATATATAACCTATTTATGGTTCTAAGGATTAGGATGAGGACATATTTGTCTTGCTATTATTCTCCAAATAATATGCACACAGGATTTATTGTTTACTGTTGATTGTTTCATTGTTTTGCTCATTCTTTCTTGCATGCAATTTGTGTCTCCTTTTCATTTCTTGTAAGCCTGTCATTTCTCCTGGCATTTCATTCCCTGTGATTGTGAATCACTTGTTTTTCTTTGTTGATACTGTCATCTACTTCTCTTCCAGTGTTCTCATCAGTTTATTTTCCTTGACTGTTTTCATTACTAAGTGGTATTATTTTATGCTTCCCCCTTTTCTCTAAGATCTGTTATCTTATCTTGTGTTTCATCTTATTATCTTGCTTCATAGTATTTCTGTCAATTATTGTAGAACATTTAGTTTTCTATTTTAGTATTTTATGATTATTTTTGGGCTGGGATTTAGCTCAGTTGGTAGAGTGCTGCGCTGCAGTCTCTGAGGTCCGGTGTTCAATTCCCAGCACCACAAAAATGGGAGAAGGACCTGGCAATCCACTCCCAAGGCAATCCCAAAACAGTCTGCCATTGAAAACCCTATGAGGGTCGCCATGAGTTGGATACCGACTCGACGGCACCTAACAACAACAACAACATGATTATTTTTATTCACCACAATGCGGTTGAATAAAGGCTCAATTTCTTTCTTTCTTTCTTTCTTTCTTTCTTTCTTTCTTTCTTTCTTTCTTCTTTCTTTCTCTCTCTCTCTCTCTCTCTCTCTCTCTCTTTCTTTCTTTCCTTCTTTCTTTCTCTCTCTTTCTCTCTCTCTCTCCTTCTTTCTTTCTTTCCTTCTTTCTTTCTTTCTTTCTTTCTTTCTTTCTTTCTTTCTTTCTTTCTTATTTCTTTCTTTCTTTCTCTTTCTTTCTTTTTGCTGGTACTGGGGGTTGAACCCAGGGCCTCACTCCTGCATGCTCCGCAAGTGCCCGATCACTGAGCTGCACCCCCAGCCCATTTTTTAACTTTTTGAGACAGGGTCTCGCTAAATTACGCAGACTGCGTCTGGTCACAAATTTGCGATCCTCCTGCCTCCTCCTGAGCCGCTGGGATTACAGGTGTGCGCCACCGTGCCCGGCTAAAGCTCAATTTCTTTAATTTTTATCTGAATGCAAAGAGTTTCTGTTCTGTAATTTTTTCTTTTTTCCCTGAGGTCACATTGTCCAGTTCTTGTCATGGTTCTTCTTCAGTTTACTGACATTTTATAAAATGATGACTATTAACTAGAAAAATTAGTAAAGATAATTCATTTGATGGAGGAACAAAGACAAAGTTTAAAATTACTAATACATTGTAGGTGCATATATAATTAGAGATCAATAAGAGAAATATGATTGTGGTAAACTGAAAATATTTAGAGGTTTAACATCACTCTCCTAAATAACCAACATTTGAATAAAGAAGCAACGGAAATCAATAAAGATTCTAACAACAATGAATATATATATTTTTCATTGTCATTAGAATCTTTATATATATATATATATATATATATACACTATATATATATACACACACTATATATACACACACTATATATATATTTATATATATATGATATATATATATCATATATATATCATATATATATATATCAGTTGGTAGAGTGCTGCTCTGCAGTCTCTGAGGTCCCAAGTTCGATTGCCAGCACTGCAGAATGGGAGAAGGACATGGCAACCCACTCACTCCCAAAGCAATCCCCAAACAGCCATTGAAAACCCTATGAGGGGCAGTATGAGTCAGACTCAACTCAACGGCACCTAACAACAACAATAACTATATATATATATATATATACACACATATATATATGTATATATGCATGCACACACACACACTATATATATATATATATATATATATATATATATATATATATACACACACACACACATACACACATACATATATATGCATTTTGGGAGTGGAGGGGTACTAGAAGATTGACCCAGGGTGCTCAATCCCTGAAATGCACCTGTGGCCTCCTTTTCTACATCTTTTATTATGAGACAGGTTCTCTCTAAATTGTTCAGGCTGCATCTGACCTCAAACTGGCGATTCTCCTGTTTCTGCCTCTTGAGTTCCTGGGATTACAGGCATCCATGACAGTGCCCGATTCAAACTCATAACAAAATTTTTACAGATGACAACCATATTCCTCACAAATGTAGATAAAAAAATGTGTGAGGTGCTACTTATATTCCTCTCAACTGTCCTATTGGGCCTTTTAAATGGAGGTTGTTGTTGTTGTTAGGTGCTGTCCAGTCGGTGTCCGACTCATGGCGACCCTGTGTACAACAGGGGTAACACTATTGTCAGTGCTTCTCTGCTCTTCAAAGGGTTTTCAATGGCAGATTGATTTTTGGGAGGGGGTTGCCAGGTCCTTCTCCCAAGCCTACAGTTTCTGGTGTTCCCAGGCGGTCTCCCATCCAGGTACTAACCAGGCCCGACCCTGCTTAGCTTCCAAGATCTGACGTGATCGGATGCCACAGGGCTATAGCTGCAGGCAAATGGAGGTTACATTTGGGTATATATGTGTTCAAATTAGCGTCTATGGACAGCAATATTCAGGCACTTTGTATAACTTCATTTGAACATTTACAGACTTTGAAAATATTTATTGTTGATGAACATTTACTTTTTTCTATTTTTGTACAAAAATATCTTTGTTCTTTGATAAATGGCACACAAAAATCTTACTGTTTTGTACCTGTAAAACTCCATGAGAATTTAAAACATTTTTGAACTTCATTGTCATAGTTTTATAGTTAGCATTCCTGTCTGTGCATTTCTACACAATTTTCATTTTAATTTTAGCATCATTTGACATGATTTCCAAATGTGTTTGCTCCTCCTAAACTAATAATGATCTAAAGAGACACCAAAATCAAATCTATAAAGGCAACACCTCTTTTCTTTCCAACCTCTGTGTATGAAAATTTACTTGACCCTTGTTGCTAAGTTGTTCACTTTTTATGGAAATAACCCTTGTTTTTGCTTCCTATATTTAAATTTTGCCTTATTAAATTCAGTAAATTAGTTTGGCTGAGGCAGATTCTTTTTGGAGAGTGGATAAGAGGAGAGAAAAGAAAATCATAATCTTGTTTTTTCACTGTAGAATTCTTTATAACATATGTTCAAATAAGGTGTAGTTCTGAATTTAAGTCATGATTGCTGCATTTGTCTACTTGATAGCTAGATAAAATTGTTTAAACATCTATAATAGGTCTTGCAAGGATTGTATAACCATAGTTCTACAAGAAGAAGCAATTAACCAAAGATGGTAGAGATTTTAGCGGTGTGCTATTGCTGCTGAGGGTATTTTCAACTGATGGTAGACCTGCTATAGGCATACTGATCATGAAATTAAGAATCTCTCAGAGGATACTTTTACTTTTCTAATATATATTCTTCCCTTCAAACAAAATTATTCATTTCCTTAAGAGCAACTATAAGACAAAACTTCAAACTAATTTGAACATTAAAAAGAAGGATAGCAAGTTTTTAACATCTGGATGAAAATCAATAGTTGAGAAATAAATAAGTGTAAATCATAAATCATAGCCTACCAGTATAATTGCTTCTTTTATAAAACCCTAAATTGAGATGTTGGTTTTACTTCACTCATTAACTTTATTGTCATATTTTCCTTTATATTCTTTACCATACTTAGTGTGAATATGCATGACCACCTTCATATGCAATAAATACTATTGTAGCTATTAAAACACTGTACTATGTATACCATATTGTAGCATGTGACTGAATGAATTAAAAATGAAAGATATTAAAGAAAGTTATGTAATGAGTTAAGAATTTTCCATGAGTAATGAGAATGAATTCTGACTAATAGACTTTAGTGAGATTTAGTGGATAAAACTAAATTTATTAATAAATATTACTGCTTAAATTAAGAACTCTAATGGGAATGGTTAACTTGGTTCATATAAACTGTCCATATTATCTGGAGTGTGGAATCACTTGACAAATAATGATGAAGTAAATACAAGTAGCAAACAAAATTTAATATCATTGAATGGTGTTATTGAACATAAGAATGTTAAGTTACCAGAAATTCAAAAAAAATTAGAATCATGGAAACAGAATATCATTCAAACTTTAATGAAAGAAAATGAAAATTGAAGGGAACAGCAAGGCCCTATATTAGCCCTTTTTCATTATGTTAATAAAGTACTTGAGGCTGGGAAACCATAAAGAGAACAGCTTTACTTAGCTCACAGTTTGGAGGTTTGAAGATGTAATGTAGCTTTGGTGTAGCTCTGATGGGGACTTCAGGCAGAGGGCATTATGATTGTCACACATGAAAGAGTGAGACATCACATGGTGAGACAGGAATCTAGATTGAGGATGGGCTCCCTTATAGCCACTTGCTCTTTTTAAAAATCTCTCAGTTTCCATATGAACTATTTCAGACTCATCTGAGGTCAGATAAATAATGAATTAATGATAACTCCAAGACCCAGGGTTTACATCTCTAAGGTCCTTCCACTACCTAACATCATTGCACTGAAGAGCAAGGTTTCAGTAATCCAATTCTGATCAGAAGGCTATAGTTTAGGCAGACCATGACAATTTCTTATGGACTTCTAAGTAGACTGGGATAAGGAAATACCAATAGAGCACAACAGCCATGATGAAGAGATGAAAAGGCAATTTGGGACAGTATCAGCCTAATTATTTTTCCAGTGTCAGGGATTGAATCCAGGGCCTCACACATGATAGGCAAGTGCTCTCCACTGAGTTGTTCTCCTAACCCCTCTTTTATTTTTGTTTTGAATAAGGATCTCTTTAAGTTGTGCCGACAGCATCTGGCTCTGAGTCTGTGCTCCTCTGTCCTGTGCCTCTTGAGTAGTTGGGATTACAGATGTGCGTCATGGCACTCAGTAAAACCTAATTTTTTAAAATGGTAATAGTGAACTATAACCTGTTAGAAAATTTAAGAATTATAAGATCAGATTATGCAAATAAGTAAAATAGAAAGAAGTACTCTTCCTTGTAGTTATTGTTGTTGTTAGGTGCTGTCGAGTAGGTATCCGACTCAGTGACCCTCTGTACAACAGGGGAAACACTATTGTCAGTGCTTCTCTACTTTTCATAGGGTTTTCAATGGCAGATTGATTTTTGGGAGGGGGTTGCTAGGTCCTTCTCCCAAGCCTACAGCATCTGGTGTTCCCAGGCAGTCTCCCATCCAGGTACTAACCAGCCCCGATCCTGCTTAGCTTCCGAGATCTGACAGGATCGGATGCCACAGGGCTATAGCTGCAGGCACTGACTAATAAAGAGAATGACAGACTTAGCAAACATCAATGGATCCTGAAGCTAATGAGTGACTAAAAACAGGATACACAGTCTCAGATTATCTCCATATGTTATGACATGAATGTTTTTGTCTCCTCAAAATCATGCGCAAATATCTTAACCCTCAAGGAGAAGGTATTAGGACAAGGGATTTTGTGAAGGAGATTTAGTCTTGAAAAGGAAATATTGTCTTCACAGACAAGACACAAGGGAGTTTGATGCCTCTGCCTGCTTTCCATTAACTAAGCAACAAGAAGAAATTCATCTGAAAACCAGGAATTGGGTGGTCACTAAAACCTGACAATGTTGTACCTTCATCCCTGACTTTCAACCTTTCCCCTACTTCCAATAGCTTAGTCTGTGATGTTTTATATGTTATGTGGTTGAAGGTGGGCTGGGGTTTAGCTCATATGGTAAAGTACTTGCTCTGCACTCTCTGAGGCCCTGGGTTCAATACTTAGCACCTCAACACATGGGAGGAGGACCTCATAGCCTCCTCCCAAAACAAATTCTAAATACTAAGCCATCAAAAACCACTGTGAGTACCAAAGAATCACTGACATAATGCCAGATATGACACTGTGTCAGGGATTTTTTTCATTCTGTGGTATATAGGATTGCTATGAGTCAGACCCAACAGCACCTTACAACAAAACAACAATAACATGGTTTAATGTCCAACATTGCACATTAAAATCCATACTTGGTATATGGATTATGGCTCCACTGTATGCATTCACATTCATGAGGTCATGGATTCAGGTCCCATCACTGAAAAAATAAACAACAATAACAAGAACAATAAACACAGAAATCTCTAGAGAGTATTGTAAATGTTTGTTTGTTTGTTTGTTTGTTTGTTTATTTATTTATTTATTCATTTTTTTTATTTGTGGTCCTGAGAGTTGAATCCAGGGCCTCCCACTTGCAAGCTTTGCAAGTACTATACCACTGAGCTGCACTCCTAGCCCATGTTTTTTACTTTTTGAGACAGGGGCTTGCTAAATTATGCAGAATGCCTCTGTTCTCGAACTTGACATTCTGCTTCCTCTGCCTACTGAGTCCTTGGGATTACAGGCTTGCACCACCCTACTCAGCTGATTGTAAACTTTTATACCCAGAAGTAAGTGTATCTCTTTTCTTGTTTTCTTATTACAGAATTTCTCTCTGTCTTATAGACAACAGTTGTTACACCCTTGCTGCACAGATAAAGTCTTACCTCCTTCTATTATATTTGACTATCTGAGTCACAGGGTGGAATTTCCTTAGCATTCGTATCTTCCTCAAACGGACATCACCTTTTTCTTCCTATACAATGCACTGTTCAGAGCACAGACAGGCTTTCAGTCTTGGCCTTAGTAACTGCATACCTCTTCCTTGTATCAGAAGGCTTCTGTTCAAGTGGCACATGGCTTCCTCCTTCTGATAGTGATATGTGAAGGGTAAACCATTTTCTTCCCCCTCCACAGCGGCATCTCCTCTGTATCCAGTATCAGTTCAGAGCTTGTATTCTGACTGCCTAAGCTTTAGTGTATGTCTACATTAAATGCATTCAGTTCTCACCAGTGGTCATTTTAATAATATCCCTTCAGCCAATCACTGTTTTGATGAGATTAATTTTCAAGATTAGTGGTTCTCACACTTTAGCACATTTTGGAATGATCTGGAAAATTCTCTGATATGGAGATAGCTAACATGTTCCCCAAAGTTTCTGATTCTATAGATCTGAAAGATCGTACAAACTACGTTTCTATCATGCTACCAAATGGAATTGATGACACTGGTCTGAGGAAAACACATTGTCAATTATTTTTCTAGACAAGAATTAGCAAACTATATTGAAATATTTGGGAAATAATGCTTTATTGGAACTAGGGAAATTCATTGACCAAATTTTAATAGTTTCTTCTGCATTTTAAAAGCAGAATTTAGTGGTTGTGACAGAGGTCATATAATCTACATTGTCTCAATATGTACCAATCTGCACTTAAAGTTGGCTCTATATAATATCCCAAACCTCAGAAAGCAATTTCTCTCAGGTCTTGAAAGTTGTTAATTTCTTATTCAACTTTCAGAAGATTCAAAATAATTTCAGGTGCAAAATCTTTGGTTTATGTTATGCTGTCTTTTCTTTTTTTTT
>VMDO01035886.1:0-15654 GCA_007922755.1 Pedetes capensis
CCTCTCCTCTCCTCTCCTCCCCTCTCCTCTCCTCCTCTCTCCTCCTCTCTCCTCTCCTCTCCTCCCTGCTACGCAAGTGTTCCACCAGTGAGCCACGCTCCCAGCCCCTCCTTTTTATTTTGCCATAGGGTCTCACTGCGTTACGCAGGCTGCCTCTGGCCTCGAACCTGCGATCCTCTTGCCTCAGCCTCCCAAGTTGCTGGGATTACAAGCATGCACCACCACGCCTGGCTCCAACTTTTGGCTCCTGTTAATTAACACAAGATCTTGTGCTTCCACTTCCTTCCCTATAAGGTGGGGGTAGTAATGATTCCCGCCTCAGGGCCGTTGGGAGATGCGTTGAAATGATGCAGGTGAGGGCTTGGAGTGAGGCTGGTGCACAACAATCTCTCAGCTGCCAGCTGCTGCTCTGCTTCCTATACTAAAACGTCCGGTCTGGGTTCCAGTGCCCACCCTTCAGGCTGCATGGATGAAGACAATAATCTCCAAGGTTGCTGTGTGATCCTTCGTCTGAACTGCCTGGTGTGGAGCTGGGGAAAGGAGGCCCAGGGAGGGCAGGAGCCTGCTGGGTCACGGGGTGAGTGGGGTGTGGGCATGGGGCCCAAGGTTACCTTTGAGGGCCGCACTCCCCCCTTCGTCAGGCAGATGGGCATGTGGGGTGGATGGACTCTTTCTGCTGTTGTTGTTAGGTGCCATTGAGTCCGTGTCCGACTCATAGCGACCCTCATAGGGTTTTCAATGGCTGTTTCGGGATTGCCTTGGGAATGGATTTCCAGGTCCTTCTCCCATTTTTACGGTGCTGGGAATCGAACTTGGGACCTCAGAGACTGCAGCCCGGCGCTCTACCAACTGAGCTAAATCCCAGCCCCATGGACTCTTTCTGGTTCCACTTAATTGCAAAGCTGCATTTCTTCACAGGCAGTATCTTGGAAATGTTCATGAGTATGCCCAAGGCCATCCCAAACCTACCCCAAAAAGCTATTAGGAGTCACCAGAATCTGGCTGCGTGTTCCCTTCCCTGTCCGTGTGGCTGGGGAAGCCCGTCTGTGTGAGAGGGTGTTAAGACCTACCCAGGTGGAGGACGGCAGGGTCTCCCTCCCCTGCACTCAGAGGTCAGCAGGGGTCCTGCGTGTGGGCGCCTGTTACAGGGAGGAGGACACAGGCATGAGACCCAGATGTCTGGGGGTACAGAGAGGGCAAGTCCAGGGGGCAGCTCAGCGCCTGCGTGTTCCACCCCTGCTTGCAGATGGGCGGGGATTGGCTGCTTTTACCCTCTGGCTTACAAGTAGTCAGTGCTTTGAGAGATGGCTGCAGGCACCACATACGTGGAATTTTCTGAGTCAAGCCCTGCTCAGTATGGCCCTGGCGGATCGAGGGGAGCCTCCATGATCATCGGGCAGAACGGGGGTTCGGTTTTGTTCATTCATTCCCCCTCGTGTCTGACTGGCGGTGCTGCATGCCCAGCATTGTGCTCAGCGCCTGGAACTTGGGGATACCGGACCGGCTAAGAGCAGCCTTTGACTTCCAGGGGATCAGTCTGCCCCCACCCGCTTCCATTAGTTAGTGATCTCCGCAGCTTTCTTTCTTTCTTTCTTTTTTTTGCGGTACTAGGGGTTGAACCCAGGGCCTCGCGCCTGCATGCTCTGCAAGTGCTGGACCACTGAGCTGTGCCCCCAGCCCATTACTTTTACTGTTTTTGAGACAGGGTCTTGCTGAGTTATGCAGACTGCCTCTGGTCTTGAACTTGTGATCCTCCCGCTTCTGCCTCCTGAGCCGTTGGGATGACAGGCGCTCGCCACTGTGCCTGGTTTTGCAGCTTTCTTACTCCCTGGGCACCAGGAGGCTGTAGAAGCGGGCAGGGCCCCACGAGAACCTCGTTAGACAAAGACCGAGGAGGGATGTTGCCAACCGGGGTGGGAGGTTTTGTGAGACTTAGTCTTGACCTTGACACTCGCTGATCTTTGGAACTTGCCTCAGTCACTGAACTGCTCTGAGTGGGCATCTTCAGTGATAAGGAAAAGAGGTGCAGCTCAGACTGGCCTGGCTGGGTCTTACAGCTTAGTCTCTCGTGTTCTTTTCTCTCCTTTCTTCTTTGTTGGCTTCTTTCTCTCTAGGTTTTTCCTAAGAGAGGGAAAGTTAGTCCCCCAGCACCTCCAGGCTCAGATCCTCCTTGCTCAGGCAGAGCATCTTTCTTGTAGTGTGGTGGGGAGGTCTCAAGATTCACTCTGATTGGCTCAGCTTGGTCCATCCGTGAACCAATCACTGTGGCTGGGATGCAGGGCTATCTGGCTGGGCCTGGGGTATCTGAGCCACAGAGTGGAGACAGGTTTGCTCAAGGAAGACACCACTGCTCTAAGAAGGCAGAGATGGGTGGTGGACAGGCAAAGAAGCACGAACCACTCTACCGTGGTCATCCTTAGGTGTCCTTGAACTTGGCTCAGGCATGAACCTGGCAGCTTGGGTTGTTTCCTCCTCCTCCTCCTCCTCCCCCTCCCTTTCCTCCTCCTCCCCCTCCCCCTCCTCCTCGGGAGGTTGAACCCAGGGCCTCATGCATGCTTTTACAAACACTCCGCCACTGAGCCACTCTCCCAGCCCACTGTTTCCTTTTTGAGGGTCTCACTACTTTATGCAGACTGCCTGTAGCCTCGAATTCGTGATCCTCCCATCTCAGCCTCCGGAGTTGCTGGGATTACTGGCGTGCGCCATTGTGTCTGGCCTGACTGCCTGCGATCTAATCTCAGGTACGCTGCTTGCTTACTGTGTGAGGTTGGGTAAGTCACCTTGCTTTCTTTCCACTTCCTTGCCTCGGTTTCCTCATCCATAAAATGGAACTAACATTAGTAGATATGTCATAGGGTTGTTGTAAGAATTAAATGCTTTAAATGCCCATAAAGTACTCAGAGCAATGTTTGGCACACAATAGGCACTTAGATAAATATTAACTATTATTATTTTCATTGATTGATTTACTCATGAACTCCTGTGCACTCAGAGAAGCAAATGAATAAACGCCTCTGCAGAACTCCGAGAGATCTTTGATTATTTTTCACTCATTTGTTTAAGGAGTATTTATTGAGCCCCTACTGTGTGCCAGGTGCAGCACTGGGGTAGGCTCAGGATGCTCATGAGGTAGACGTCCTGGGTTTCAGGGAGGCAGATGCAGTATTGTCACTAATTCTTAGTTTCTCGTCTGGACTGCGGGGACAACACTGCCGTCTACAGAGACTACGTGAAGAGGATGGGTGTGGGGACGGGTCACAGCCTGAACGTGGCTCTCTGTGCACGTCGTCCGTGCCTGGAGGTCAGCTTGTCCTTCAGAGGTTGTCTGCCCTAGGGATTTGCCCTCTCCAGCCACCTCCCTGCTTCCCTTTCCTGGGCCTTCGTGCCCTGTGGCTCATCTCCTGGCTTCTGGGCTGCCAGCTGGATGCATGAGGCGCTATCCCGGGCTGGGGCCACACTCGGTTCAGGTTTGGGGCGCTGCATCTGGGGGCTCCAATCTCTCCCCCACCGCACTGCAGCCTGGAGCTGAGCTGCCAGGTGGGGCTTCTCTGCAGGTCCTGGGTGGTTTCCTGAGGTGGACCCCTTGGCCCCGTGCCCTGGGATGCATTCTGGGAAGCTTCCAGGGAGAGATGGGGAAGGACAAAGCCCTCTGGTTCCCTCGATCCTGCCCACGAGGACGTGTGCTCACTTGTGCTGTGCCCTGCGTGGGAAACGGGGCCAGGGCAGCAGCTTCCGCTTCCAGCCCTCAGCACCAGGATCCCGTGAAGCACCGCTCTGGGCCCACCCAGCCACCCGTCACCAGGCTACGCCTCAGCACGGGCTGTGCTGGCCTCCCTGCTGACCCCCTCTCGTATACCACGTCTGGCTTTTTGTTTCTTCTTAATCCCACAGATGCGTTTATTCATGCCGCAAAGTAAGCAATACTTACGTGAGGGTGTGGCCACGGTCCACGGTCCCACCTAACGTGGCTTGCTCCTGTGGACAGGCGCCCTGACACCTCATCCCACGTGTGTTCCAAGCACAGCCATAGACAGGTGCCAGGTGTGGCCCTCCCAAAGCTCTCTTCTCTGCTCACTGCTCACCAACCCCATCCCTGCCCGGACCTCCTAGAGGTCCAGCGCATGGTAGGGCTTCATAGGGACCCAGACATTGTTAATAACTCCATGAAGCATCTTGGTGAAGTGCCCACGGCTTGGGCTGCACCAGAGCCCCACAGCCAGTGCCTGGGCACACCGTCATCTTTGATACCCTCAAAGTCTCTCTTAGATGTGTTCTTTGGGGATCCTTTATTTTAACCTATGAGGACACTGCATCTCAGAGATGCTCAGTAATTTGCTCAGGGTCATCCAGCAACGTGGCAGGGCCTAGAGGAAAACCCAGGCGAGGCTGACCACAGAGCCCACTTCTTGGTCACCCAGCTGTTCCGTGCTGGACATAGACTCAAGCGTCTTTCTGAAGGTGGCTGGTCCTCTATCCCTGAGCTGGAAATGTCACAGACCGGGACGTGCCAGAAGGGTGAGGGTCTGACGGACATCCTCTTTACGACTGTGTCTGCATCCTGGGTCGGTCTGTCTTTGGGGGCTGCGCCAACTCCTGTCAGGCGCTCTCTCCCAGCCTGGCCAAATCCTTCCCACAGAGGGAGCAGACCCCTCCCGGCACCCAGAGAAAGCAGCCTGCTCCTGAGAAGAAAGTGACCAATGACCCCATCTGATGGCCGTGCCTCTGGCCGGAGCTGTGGCTGATGGAGGTGCCCCTCCTGTCTCCCCGCGATCCCCAAGGCCCACGTGGGCTCATTCACTTTGCTCGTAGCCTGCTGTGCTCCACCTGGGCCTGTGTCTCCGTGTTTCGAGGTCTCCACCTCCTGCCCATCCACCTCTGACCCCGGGCTTGCCAGGACCACCTCCCTGGGCTGCCGATGGCCGTGGCCCCCACTGGCAGGTAGGAGGCCTCCAACAGGCTCTGTTGCCGGGGACGTGTTTCCGCACCAACAGTACCGCATCATTGCCTCTTCCAGAACCTCTCTGATCTGCACCGTCCTCCCAAAAGTATTTATTATCATTATTATTGATAGGCGCTGGGGTTTAGCTCGGGTGGTAGAGCATTGCTCTGCACTCTCTCAGGACCTGGGTTCGAAGCCCAGCACCACAAAAACAGGAGAAGGACATGGCAATGCACTCCTGAAGAAATCCCAAGACAATCAGCCATTGAAAACCCTATGAGGGTCACTACGAGTTGGACCCGACTCAATAGGGGTGGAGGCTCTGAAGAATCTTGGGGACATGACGACATGCTATGAAAAGAAAGCACATGATTTGGACCTTGACAGTCATGTGTTCAAATTCTTTTCTGCCCCAAGCCTGGGATCTTCAGCCATTAACCTATCTGTGAGCCTCAGTTTACCCCTCTGTGAAATGGGGCAATAGGAGTCTCCCTTGCATAGTGACGGGGGTGGGGAGGGGTGGTTTGATTGGGTAATGAGTGTGAAGGGCTGGCACGTTGGGGCTGTGATCAATAAACGGTGTTTCTGTCCCCTTGGCCTGGAACAGGATGGCCCTGAGGGCAGGGAGGGGTAGAGAGGGAGCTTTCCTGAGGGACAGCAGGTGGAGCAGGTGAGACAGTCAATCAGGGACACCACTGGGCTGGGGTGTTCACCTATGGCAGGGCAGGAGGCTCCCTGGGAACCCTTTGAAATTTTGGGGTCCTAAGACCCATGTGGGATGAGATTTAGCTCAGTTGGTACAGCACCACTCTGCAGTCTCTGAGGTCCTGAGTTCGATTCCCAGCACCTAAAAAATGGGAGAAGGACCTGGCAACCCACTCCCGAGGCAATCCCGAAATAGCCAGCCATTGAAAACCCTATGAGGGTCGCTATGAGTCGGGCACGACTCGACAGAACCTAACAAGACCCATCTGAGGATAGACATCCCGCCCAGCCACTCCCCACAAACCCGTCACCCACCTGGACGTCTGGTGACATCCTGCCTATTGCTGCCCTCGGTAGAGCGGTGTGGAGGTAGCCGCGATGGTGGCACACACCTTTGGGGTTCCCACGTGTGCCCCACAGGGACACTGGCAGCTGTGCTGAGCCGTGTGCCCAGTGTGTCCTGGGCGTCTGGGGCTTTCCTTCTTCCTGATGCGTTGGTGCCTCTCCGCCCTTGAAGGGCCGAGGGAAGAGGTGTGGGCTTTGGGCATTTCTGAAACCCCTCCAGGAAAGCAGTGTATCCCGGCCTAATGTTGCCCAGCGTTATTTCACAGCTTACTCTCAGGCTCTGGTCCTAAGCGATCGCATCAATGAGTGAACACGTACAAAAACATGTTTCTGTTGTTGTTAGGTGGCACTGAGTCTCATATAGCCGCACTGTGTACAACAGAACGAAACCCTCCCCGACATGTGTCATGCCCAGCGCTATGGCAGGGCTTCTCTGCTATGCATAGGGTTTTCAATGGCTGATTGTCTTGAGAGTGGGCTGCCGGGTCCTTCTCCCCTTTTTGCAGAGCTAGGGATCGAATGAAGGGCCTCACGGAGTACAGAGGAGCACTCTACGGACTGAGCTAAACCCCAGCCCTGTACAAAAACATTGTTGTTGTTGTTGTTAGGTGCCGTCGAGTCGGTATCTGACTCATAGCGACCCTCATAGGGTTTTCAATGGCTGACTGTTTCGGGATTGCCTTGGGAGTGGATTGCCAGGTCCTTCTCCCATAAATAGGAATAAATCCCCCTGCCTTAGCCCATCTTTTGCTGGTATAACAATACCTTTGACTGGGTAGTTTATAAACAGTGAAAGCTTACTTACCTCACAGTTCTGGAAACAGAGAAGGCCAACATGGAGGACCAGCCTCTGCCAAGGGCAGCTCCCGCTGCGTCCTGACACGGTGAAAGGCGTCACATGGTCCAGAGCCGGTGTGAGGGAGAGAGGAAAAGAAAGGGGAAGTGGTACAGTTCATCCTCTTATCAGAAACCCACTCTGGTGATAACTAACCCAGTCCAGAGGTCAGGGCGCTAATCCATGCGTGAGGGCGGAGCTCTCCAGACCTAACCAATCAACTCTTAGAGATTCTCCCTCGCAAGACTGTTGCACTGGGGATTCATTTTCCAATGCAGACTTTGAGGGACACATTGAAACTGTAGCATCACCTCATCCCTGCACCCAGACCTCCAGATTCTCACCTCTGTGCCTCGGTGCCCAAGCCAAGAGGTCTCCGGGGGTCCCGTGTGCCAGCCAAGGGGACATAGTCGGGGTACCAGCCCAGCCCTGGGCTCACGCTGGCATCTGGAGCCACCCATGGTTTGGTGGTCTTTCCCAGGTAAGGAGCCCCTGAGCCGTTGGGCTGCCCTGCAGCTAGAGGAGGAGGAAGATCTTCCAACTCCTTTGTGTTCTGGCCCTCACCGACTGCACCACGGGACGGCACTGTGAATTTGCTAGTTTTTCTTTCTTAATGGGTCACTCATTTATCATGTGAATAACACAGTCATACTCCACGGTTGGTGCCCGGTTTTCAGAGAGTTAGTGCTTTCATTATTTAAATCCTTGGACGTTTTAAAGGTGCTGCTATTGTGGTCACCTTGGCCTGACAGTCGTTCCTTTATAAACCTACCTGGAAAGCCGGGAGCTTGAAGCAGCCGGCAAGGCCCCTGATGAATGGACCTCCCTTGGGGCCTCTCATTGACTCCCTGGCCCAAGCCTCTGCCGAGCAAGGGGGCCGGCTCCTGGGTGTCTTTTCTACCCAAATGATCTCTTTGGCTCCTCCTCTTAATACAAAAGACCCAAGTCCAGGCCCGAGTAAGTTATTTGTAATGCGTTTTTAGAGTCCACACCGCAATATTAGCCATGACTGTGTGCGGTGTGGCAAAAGGAGGAGTTGCCGTTTGAAGTTTAATCCAGCTTCTGCTTAAGCTCCGTCCCTGGGCAATCCTTTTTTCTGCCGCTGAGCTCAAACAGCCAGTGCTCAGGTTTGATCTGCTGCCCCACGGAGCCCGGCCCGGTGTGAATTGGGAGAGTTTTTTCTCCCCTTCCTCAAACAGGGAGACTTGCAAAAAAAAAAAACCAAAAATGTTGCTGTGGTTCTGCAGCGGGGCACCACCATGGTGGGTCCCTGGGTCCCCCCGGGAGCCCCACTGGCTGTGTTTGGGAGGGAGGCTGGTGGGGGCCCACCTGGGCAGCAGGCCCTGGGGGTGGCCGCGTCCCTTCCCTGGGCTCTCCCAGGATCCTCTCTGAGCTCTGTCTGCTGGTGGACAGCAGGCCCTGGGGAGTCTGGGAGTCCTGTCTGGCATGTGGGGGGCAGAGGAAGGAGGGAAGAAAGGGAGGGAAATGAAAGGCTTGAGTTTGTCGGGAACTGGTGCCGGCGGTGGCAACAAGGAGCCGCAGCGGGACGGAACCTGGTGGCCTTCAAAACTTTTCTTCCCCCCTCTCGCCGCACGACTCGGAGGATGCAGGCAGTAATTAAAGGCCCCCCGGCTCCTCATTTTCTGTGTCCACGCCTTTGATCCGGCTCATGTTGGGCGGCTATTTTCATTGTTCCTGCCTTTCTTTCATTCTTTTTTGATGGCAGAAATGATGATCTTTGATTCCGGAGTCGGAGGTGGGCAGGAGAGTGTTACAGGTCTTACATAATGCATCTTTCACATCTTATTTTTAAACGCGGGCATAATCAGGGCCGGGCAGAGGCCGGGCTTCGTTTCCACTGGAGTGCGGGAGAGGTGGTTGCCCACCCTGCCGCGCTGGCCTGGCGGGTACTGGGGCCAGGCAGTCCCGCTCATTGAATGGAAATTACTACAGGAAGCTCCCCCTCCACCCCTTTCTAAATATAACCTGGAAGGAGTTTTTCCCTGGTTGTTCCAGGTTGGGGAAAATGTGGAGAGAGAGAGATGGAGGGAGGGAGGGAGAGAGAGAGAGAGAGAGAGAGAGAGAGAGAATGAGAGAAAGAATGAGAGAATGAGAGAGAGAGGATAACAGATAGAGAATGAGAGAGAGAGAATGAGAGAGAGAATGGAGAGAGAGAATGAGAGAGAAAATGAGAAAAAGAGAGAATGAGAGAGAGGATAAGAGAGATACAGAGAGAATGAGAGATAGAAAATGAGAGCGAGATGGAGGGAATGAGAGAGATAGAGAGATAGAAATAGAGAGAGAGAGAGATGGGAGAGAGAGAGAGAGAGAGAGAGAGAGAGAGAGAGAGCGAGCGAGCCCGAGCGCAGGACAGGGAGGACTCCTCCTGCCCATGGGAGGCCTGCTTTATTCGTGGCTTTCTTAGTGGCTGTTAGTAAACCATAGGGGCATGGCCACAGGACATGAACATGAACTGACGACTCAGTGGCTGAGAGGCCATGGAGGTGCCCAGCCAGACAAGGGGAGGGAGGAGGTGTAGGGGCAGGTTTGGTCCGGTGGGTGGGTTTGCACACCCTTCCCTGGGCCTCACATCTTCCCAGTGGTGGGCACCGTGCACCAGGCAGAGAGGAAGAGCGAGGCCGTGGCCATGGCATGGTGGAAGCCTGTGGCCCAGGCCTGGGATGAGGATGTTTGCAGTGGGGCAGGATGGCGAGATCACAGGGAGATGAGGTTGTGCAGGAGGCGAGGAAGCCCCTGGGGAGCTGGGAGGGCCCAGCCCGCCTGCTGCTCCTCAGGGCTCCCTTGCCCTGCTGCTCCCAGAGCATCCAGATTTCCACGCGAAGCCAGATATTGAAGTCTTCACCAGAAATCCCCTAGAGAGACAAGAAAGAGAAAGTCTTTATGTCAGGGGACAGCGATGGCAAAGCCTAGGTGTGGCCAGAGAGGAGGTCGTTAGAGTCTTGGGTTTATCAGAGAGTAGTGGGGCCGGGATTTAGCTCAGTTGGTAGAGCGCTGTGCTGCAGTCTCTGAGGTCCCGAGTTCAATTCCCAGCACCGCAAAAATGGGAGAAGGACCTGGCAACCCACTCCCAAGGCAATCCCAAAACAGTCAGCCATTGAGGGTTGCTATGAGTCGGATACCAACTTGATGGCACCTAACAACAACAACAACAACAACAACAACAACAACAACAAGTAGGGCTGGAGCCGAGTCTGGGAGGGCTCAGTGGGGAGTCTGCAGCCTCCATGCGGGCGGCCATGCTTGGGAGCCCTTTGGTCTGAGGGTGGCCAGCCTTGGGGGGCTGGAGGGCTCTTCTAGGCAGCCAGTTCCACAGGGCCAGAAGGTTTGTGCACACGACACCAGAAGCCTCCTGGCACCTCCAGTGGGTGCTTGGGTTCCTGAGAGTGTGGGCCGGCCGGGGGAGACCTGGCTTGTGCTCAGAGCTGTCCAGGAAGGCTGGGGGCTGCCCTTCCCACTCCCCTCCCCTGAGCTCAAGGCCTGTGCTTTCAGGCACTGGATTCCTTAGTAGGTTTTTTTTTTTTTTTTTTTTTTTTTTTTTTGCGGTACTGGGGATTGAACCCAGGGCCTCGCGCTTGCATGCTCTGCAAGTGCTGGACCACTGAGCTGCACCCCCAGCCCATTTTCTTACCTTTTGAGATAAGGTCTCGTTAAATTACACAGACTGCCTCTGGTCTCAAACTTGCAATCCTCCTGCCTCCGCCTCCCGAGTGCTGGGATGACAGGCGTGCGCCACTGCGCCTGGCTTCCGTAGATATTTATTGAGCACTTGCCATGTGCCAGGCTCTGTGCTGAGCACTGGGTGTACACTGGTGAGCAACACAGGCCTGGACGTTCCTCTTGTGGAGCCCCCAGGCCATGGGGGACAACAGACAATTCATCGCTGGGCAATTATGTGAAAGTCATGGGTGACTTCCACAAGCCTGGTTGGCCGAGGCCAATCCTTCCAGGTGGCCTGTTTTTTTTTTTCCCCCCTATGACTCAACAGCACCTAACAACAGCACCAATCTTACTTTATTAGTAATTTTTTAGTGTACAATGTAATGTGTTTCATTAAGATGTTTCCATACATGCAAATCATCGTACATTGCTCATCTTGACCTCCCCCATGATCCCTCTCATGACCCCCTCCACGTGGACTCTTGATGCGGTCAAGAACAGGACACAGATGAGGCTGTTGGGGTCACATGGCAGACTTTCATGCAAACTTTTTTGTCCCCCAGTATGGAGAGTTGAACCCAGGGCCTTGAGCTTGCATGCTTTGCAAGTGCTGTTCTACTGAGCTGCATCCTCAGCCCATTTTTTTACTTTTTGAGACAGGTTTCACTAAATTACGCAGACTGCCTCTGGTCTCCAAGTTGTGATCCTCTTGCCTCTGCCTCCCGAGTTGCTGGGATTACAGGCTTGTGCCACCGTGCCGGCCAAACTTTTTATATAAGTAGAAGGTTGTTGTTATTAGTTGCTGTCAAGTTGGGTCTGACTCATAGGGACCCTTTGTACAACAGAATGAACCAATCCCCAACACGATACCATGTCTGGCACTGTGTCCGTGCTTCTGTTATTCATAGGGTTTTCAATGGCACACTGCTTCAAGATTATATTGGGAGTGGGCTGCCAGCTCCTTCTCCTGTTTTTGTGGTGCTGGGGGATTGAACCCAGGGCCTCAGAGAGCACAGTGTAGCACTCTACCAACTGAGCCAATCCCCAGCCTATAAGTAGAAGGTGTATAAATAGAAGGAGTACACTCTAATGACAAAAAGCATAGGATAGTAGACGATACGTAAGCCAGCAAGCGGCCTTGTCGTTCGTTGTCATTACTAAGTATCATGTGCCGTGCGTAACAGAGTGAGCTCTGCCTTCACATGCCTGGCAGCGAGCACCATAGGTTTGCTCACACCAGCATCCCTGGAAGCATGGGTAGCATGCCATGCTACCTGTGATGGCTCCCGCGTCAGCATGCCGTAGGAGGTTTTGGCTTTAGTGTAAGTGTATGAGCTGACCGTCATACACGTGGTCCGCCATGGATGGTGGTGTTGTATTGGGCACGTGCTGCCTGTGGTTATAGGTGTGAGACGATGGAAGAGCGTGAGGCCAGAGAGAGAAACAGCCGCATTTCTGAAGGATTCACCCTGAAAACGAGGGTGAAGATGGGTAGAAATTTGGGGGATAGCAGAGCAGAGGGTGGCTCTACTGTACTCCACCAAGGCAGGAGGGTGCTGCCTGTCAGAAGGACTGTTGTAGGGGTGTGCGGTGAGCAGGGGGTGTGCACGCGGGGGCAGTGTCAGGGTGGCGGGGCTCTCAGCATCTGCAGAGGCATGGTCAGGTGACACGATGCTTGTTGAGGCAGGTGGTGGAGGTAGACGGCCGAGGCCATATTCCAGAGCCATCGTAGATGGCAACCTTGGCGGGACTCAGAGGTGGATCAGTTGTTGAGCGCGAGGGAATGTGGTGTCAGGAGGCGCCCTGGGTTCCTGGCTTGGGCATGGGGTGAATGGAGGGGACTTTCCTGGAGGGGGAAGGTCTGCAGGAGCCGTGGGATTAGAGGCAGAGAAAGCGTCCCTGTCCCCATGGTCTCTGCCAGTGGAGGTGCCTAAGGACAGGCGGGTGAGGGCAGCAGATTGTAAGCCCAAGGGGCTGGAGCCTGCCGCTGTTCAGCCCCCCAAGACCCCAAGCTGCCTGGGGGGGGGCTTCCCCTGCTCTGGCCTGGCTGAGCCCACCTAACCCACACCCAACCCATAGTAGGTGCCCAATTACTGTCTGTAAACCCGGGGAGCAGGTCAAACACGTTGGGATGGGGCTACCTGACCCTTGAAGATTTTGCCCTGGGCTGCTTTTGCCCTGGGGTCAGCCATTGAGAACTAGGTGGTTGCTCCATTGCCTGGGAATATCAGGTGTTGTAGGCTTGAGAGAAGGACCCAGCAGCCCACTCCTGAAACAATCCACCATTGAAAAGTCTATGAATAGCAGAAAAACACCGACATACTGCTGGGCCCGGCACAGTGTTGGGGAGTGTTTTGTTCTGTTGTACATAGGGTCGCTGTGAGTTGGAGGTGACCTGACAGCATCTAACAGCAGCAACCACCCCTCAGGAGGGAGGCTCAGCTGCTGGCCCTTGAACACCTGTACCACCTGCTGGCTGTGGCCCACATGGAGGCGCCTGTGCAGTCTTCTTGCTCCCTTGTAAATCCTGTTGTCTGCCTAGCCTGGCTATGTGTATGGTTCATGGTCCCCGCCTTTTGGGGCTGATGGGAGAGGGCTGGACCTGTTCACCTGCCGCCCAGACTGCATGCAAACCTGCCTTGCCTGGCGTGTGCAGGGCACGGTGCCTGGAGCTCCACATTCCTGCCCATCACCTGCCCTTCATTTACGTCCCACAGATGTTGGCAGCTCCCTTTTGCGGCTGAGTTGGGGTGAAAGTGGAGTGTTTCTTAGCCTGGGGGGAGGGGCCTCAAAATGGCTCTGGTTGAGGGGAGGGCTTCTGGGTGATGGGGGTGCCCAGATGACTCTATCCTCTTTGTGAACCACATGGCTGCTGTGGGGCCAGGTAGGTCTCCTAGACTGGTCACTCGTGGCCCTGATGTCATGGGACCCCTCACCATCTGGCCAGCCCCTTGGGGTACTCAGCTCCCCCTTTCTTCATTTTCATCCCCAAAGCAGGCTTTGCAAGACGGCCATGACCGAGTCTGGGCAGTCAGCGAAGAAACAAATGTACCACTCATGCTGATGTTTCTTTGGCCTGCAGCCTGGGGTCTTCTCATCCCTGCCTTATTTCTCTCACCATCCAACTTTTGCACTAAATAGAAGGCATTGATCACGTCGTGATAATTTATAAACAACCCTTTAGTTTTCCCCAGGGCAGTTTCACAGTCTAAATATCCCTCAGACATCTGACTATGTTAATATATAGTTTTACAACCTGACAATTCAATATATGAATCAAAGACAACATACTTCATTGAATTTTAAGAAAAAAAATCCTTACTATACGAACACCCTGTTTTCATGGTTATGTGTTTTTTCTTGGTCCTTATCCACACATGTGTGGGTTTATAGGCTTGTAACGGAGAATGTTTAATATATTCTGCTTTTTTTTGCATCATGAGTTTATGGTCTGAGCCACCTCCATGGTCTGCGGTCCTCATGTTGTTGTTGGGTGCCATCGAGTCTGGCCCGACTCATAGTGACCGTGTGTACTACAGAATGAAACACTTCCCCACACTGTCTGGCACAATGTCATTGCTTCTTTTGCTGTTCGTAGAGTTTTTGATGGCTGGTTGTTTTGGGGAGTGGGTTTCCAGGTCCAGTTCCCATTTTTGAAGTGCTGGGGATTGAACCCAGGGCCTCAGTGCCCGGGGCAACCACTCTACCAACTGAGCTAAACTCCAGAGCATGGTCCTCACAGCTGTCGTTAATACTGGCTCGAGAATCTAGCATGGGATGTGGGTGGAGTGCTCAGTACCACGCTAGCACGTTGGAAATACACACGAGGCTCCTCCTCCCCCGGTTGCCTCTTGGATGCTGGGGCCCCACGGAGACTGTTCTCAGTATTCTCAGAGAGGAAAGAGCTGAGATCCAGCCTTGGGCTCCCACTCAGTGGCTGAAGGTGAACTTGGCCCTTTGGAGGATGTCAGTTTCTCCATCTAAAGACAAGGGTCAAATCCCATCCACCTCTGACAATCCAAAACTTGGAATTCCAAAGAAGGAGTGTATTTGTAGTAACTATATAAACTTACTAAATATAGACTATGCTCTCAATATTAAATATAAGAATATACTTCCAAAGCCAAGTGTGGTGGCACATGCCTATAATCCCAGCACTTGGGAGGCTGAGACAGGAAGATGGCAAATTTGAGGCCAGCCTCGGTCACATACAAAATTCTGTTAAAAAAAAAAAAGTGTGTGTGTGTGTGTGTGTGTGTGTGTGTGTGTGTGTGTGTATTGCTGTTGTTAGGTGCCCTTGAGTTGGGTTCAACTCATAGCTACCCTCATAGGGTTTTCAATAGCTGATTGTTTCGGGATTGCTTTGGGAGTGGATTACCATGTCCCTCTCTTGAGATATTTCTATATGTATATGTATATACATATATATGCTTTCATTATTAAACATAAGATGTTCTTAGTTTTAACTATGAGAATATAGTTATCTTAAATTTATAAACACACTCTATGTTTTAAGTATGAAGATATAGTTACAGTAAATATAAGAATGTAGTCGTAGTATTAGGTATGAGGATATAGTTTATAAAAACATACAACTACTATTAAGTATGAGGATACAGTTTAAATACAAGAATGTACTTCCTGTATTAAGAACGAGAATATAGTTATATGAAATATAAGAATGAACTCCGAGTATTGTGAGGATATAGTTAATTATATTAAATATAAGGATTGCAAATATAAGGGTAGCACCCTGGCATCTGATCCTGCCTGATCTTGGAAGCAAGCAGGGTTGGCCTGGTTAGTCCTTGGATGGGGGACCACCTGGGAATACCAGGTGGTGCAGGCTAGGGAGAAGGACCTGGCAATCCATTCCTGAAACAATCCACCATTGAAAACCCTATGAATAGAAGAGAAGCATTGACAACAGTGCTGGGCATATCATAGTGTTGGGGAGTGTTTCCTTCTGTTATGCATAGGGTTGTTATGAGTCAGACCCAACTCCATGGCACCTAACAAAAGCAACAACAAACATAAGAATGTACTCCTGGCCATGTGCTGTGGCAGATGCCTGTAATCCTAGTGACTCGGAACGTGGAGGTAGGAGGATTGCAAGTTTGAGGACAGAGGCAGCCTGAGTAACTTAGCAAGG
>VMDO01035887.1:0-15656 GCA_007922755.1 Pedetes capensis
GTACCTGGATGGGAGACCACCTGGGAACACCAGAAGCTGTAGGCTTGGGAGAAGGACCTGGCAACCCCCTCCCAAAAATCAATCTGCCATTGAAAACCCTATGAACAGCAGAGAAGCACTGACAATAGTGTTTCCCCTGTTGTACAGAGGGTCGCTATGAGTTGGATACCGACTCAACGGCACCTAACAACAACAACAATCACCTAGGTTCTTGCAGCCATAGCCCTGTGGCATGCGATCCCGTCAGATCTCAGAAGCTAAGCAGGTTGGGCCTGGTTATTACTTGGATGGGAGACCGCTTGGGAACACCAGGTGCTGTAGGCTTGGGAAAAAGACCTGGCAATCCACTCCCCAAAATCAATCTGCATTGAAAATCCTATGCGCAGCAGAGAAACACTGACAATAGTGATTCATCTATTGTATATAGCATTGCTATGAGTCGGACCCGAGTCAACAGCACCTAACAACAAAAACATCACCTAGGTAACTTTTCAATGGCTTTCTATTGCCCTTACTGTTGTTGTTGTTGTTGTTGTTGTTGTTGTTAGGTGCCGTCGAGTTGATATCTGACTCATTGCGACCCTCATAGGGTTTTCAATGGCTGACTGTTTCAGGATTGCCTTGGGAGTGGATTGCCAGGTCCTTCTCCCATTTTTTGCGGTGCTGGGAATTGAACTCTGGACCTCAGGGACAGCAGTGCAGTGCTCTACCAACTGAGCTAAATCCCAGCCCTTACTATACATTCCAAATTCTTGGCATGGCTTAGAAGTCCTACATTTTCCAATTCTTAATTGTGCTATTCCCCCTTCTAAAATTGTGAATCTACACAGAGATAATTTCTCTTTTTTGCATGTATCATTTCTCCCTGGTCTAAAGTCCTTTGCCCATGGCATTCTATTTGGCTGAGGAACTCCCTTCCTTAAGCTCAGACCTTTTGCCTGACTCATTCCTAGTCAACCTTCAGTATGCAGCTAAATTATCATGTCCCCTAGGAAGTCATGGGAACCTCATGCAGAGACAGGATTTGATGCTTTTTGCAATTTGCCTTCGTAACACCTGGTACTTGCCCTCTATTAACACTTATAAAACTGTGTTATGATTGAATTTCATTATTGATTTTCTGATTGAAGATGTAAACTCTGTGATGGTAGGAATTATTTTATTCTCTGTCATATCTGAAGAATGTACAGTTTAGAAACTAATAGATGCTCAATAAATATTAATTAGATATTCATTTAATATCTGGAAATCTGAATATTTGGGAATGAGTACAAATGTAAGAGTAACTGCAATTAAAAATTCTTCACATGATTGTAATTGGAATGAATACTTCCATTTTATCGACAAGAGCACATATTTATTTAGAAAACTAATCTAATAACAATTTGGAAGGGATCAACCAAAATGAATGATACCAGGAGAGACATGGAAAGGTCTGAGTCAGCTTGACTTCTAATGTCTCTCCCTTGTATTAATATTCTTGTATAAGCAAAAGCTCTTGCCATAGCCCCGCAATCTGATTCCTTGAGGCCTTCATGGTAGGAGTTCATCATAAGTGAGACAGTAAGCAGAGAGACATTAGATGGTAAGCATAGGGACATAGAGACATTAACTCACCAACTGGTCCCACGCTTCATCCTTAGTCTTTCTCTTGGGTACTTGCCTAAGGAAATAGCCATGTTTGCAATCTACTGTAAAGTGTGTCGCTTGTGATTACTGATACTAAAATTCCAATGCTTATTAGTTCTTTCTGTTAGAGTATATTCAATGTCATCTCTATAATACCATCATTTGGACCTTTTTTTTTTTTCTTGATGGAGAAAGAAATGATACAGCCAGGCATGATAGAACACACTTGTAATCCTGGCTGCTTGGGAGGCTGAGGCAAGAGGAGCTCACCTGAGCTCATGTATTCAAGACCAGCTTGGGCAACAGCAAGACCTCGTCTCAAAAAAACAAATTAACTCAACGTTTATTAAAAATACTTTAAAAAAGAAACAATGCAGTCTACGACAATATGGTGTCCACATGATAGATTACTGCATCTGGTTTTAAAAATGGATGGAAGAGTGGTTTTCTTCATGAAAATAAGTATACTTTATATAGAGAATATGAGGTCACTGGTTACAGTCAAGCAAGAGGTAGCTTTAACACTGCCACCCTAGATGAGAGCGAAAGGGAGAGAGACTGTCTGGCCTAAGGGAAGCCTCAGGGCTGAGCCAGGCAGGGAAGAAGATGGAATCATCTTTCTGAAAGCCTGGGGCTCACAAGGAGCTTAATATACCTCTTCCAGTCAGGAGGAGCAAGTCCACCAGTGCCTTCTGCAGATTAAGTTCCAGGTAAGTTACTGTTACCTACAAGGAAGAATATAAACTCTATCTTCATGAGCCTACCTGGCCATAGTCATTGGATTTTGCAAGAGAATTCAGTGGCATGACTGCGTACACATCCACTTCCATAATATACTTGTTGTTGTTGTTAGGTGCCATCGAGTTGTGTCTGACTCATAGTGACCCTCATAGGGTTTTCAATGGTTTATTATTTCGGGATTGCCTTGGGCGTGGATTGCCACATCCTTCTCCCATTTTTGTGGTGCTGGGAATCAAACCCCAGACCTCAGAGACTGCCAAGCGGCAACCTAACCACCGAGCTAAATCCCAGCCTCTGGTCATATACTAGTCCTTTTATATTTTATTGCTAAAACAAATCACAGCATTATAGTTCAAACATAACATTTAGCATTGCATTCAACTGGTGCTGAAAGCTATGTCACAGAAGGCAGCTTTGACTGTCAGGTCTCCAGGCTTTGACTACTTCAGGAAAAAATTTGTGTTCAAAGATAAAAAGCATAGCTTAAAAATGAAATTTTCAGGGAGTGAGACACCAGGATCCAAAAGCATCCCAAGGTCCTCTAGCAACACAGCATGTGTCTGTCCAAGAGAAAGAAGAAAGGGGTACAACTCTCCTCTAGGCTGTCTCTGACAGCAAATACATAGAAGATTCATACTTGACCTACTGACTGATCCAACCAGGCAGTCCCCTGGTTTTGTACTTGCAGACATCTAGAAAATGGTCAGGGACATCGCTCATGTTTTTGTTGTTGTTGTTAAGTGGCATCAAGTCGGGTCCAACTCATAGTGACCCTGTGTACAATGTACAACAGACGAAATACTCCCCAACACTGTGCCATGTCCTGCACTGTTCTCAGTACCTCTCTGCCATTCATAGGGTTGTCAATGACTGTTTGGGGAGTGAGTTTCTAGGTCCTTCTCCCTAACAGACAGCCCCTGGGATTCACAGGCAGTCTCCTATCCAAGGACTAACCAGGCCCAACCCTGCTTAGTATCCAAGATCAGGCGGGATCGGACGCCAGGGTGCTATGACTATAGATGCTGATGTTCTGGGATGTCAAAAAATATGTGGAAGGATGACTCCTCTGGAGATCCGATGTCAAATACTCTCAATAGCTTTTCACTTTTCACATTAACAGGGTCAAGTCCTACAGACCCAAATGTGCATATGAACTCTTTCCCATTCTTCTGTTTGGTTCATTTGCTTTGTTTGTTATTGTTCTAATTGCTCTTATTTGTTTTGTTTAAAAAGCCAATGCTCCTTAAAGTATTTTAACAAGTTTATACACTTGAAGAAAATTTTCAGAGAACATGGTGTAATGTCTGAAAGAGCCAAAAACCTTATTGTTTCTGAAGGTTTAAACATTCTCAGGTTTTCTCTGGAGAAGAATATCTAGTCTTTGCAGACATCAAAGAGCAATCTTGCATCCTCTTTCACTTTTCTCTCAAATTATGTGTGAAACTCTACCATTGTAGACTGGTTACTCCCCAGTGGATGCTAAGCTGTCCTAAAGATCATTTTCTACCACCCTGAAGGTTTAACTACAACTACATTTAATTGGCACCAGTGGGCAATTCATCGGGAGTGTTGCAGTGTGACTATTCAGGAAATGTCTGGCTGCCATAGGGCTGGCGGGCTTATTCCTCTACAGTCTCACAAGATCACTTGTCGAAATGTTTTGTGCTGCAGTGTTGATGATATGTCCAGTTCAATCAATCAATCAGCAAATATTTATGTTAAATGCTGGTTCTAGCCCTACTGTTAAAATGATACTCCCCGTCTGTTGACCAATGTGATTATATGAATGGAGTTCAGGCAATGATCAGGATGACCCTTGTCTGACCACAGTGGTTGTATGATATGGCTTTGGGCACTCTCTAAATGGAAAGAAACAATCTACCAAGAAGCAGTTAGTGAGCACCTACTACATGCCTACATGTTTGGTAAGATTATGTTTCTTTCAGTCTAATGAAATTAAAGAAAATAAGAGTCTCTGTTGCCTCTCCTATTCCTTTACTCTTTCAATAACAGTTTATCATATTACTACCCAGAATTTATGTAGAATTGTGGCCTTAATAAGATTATTTTACTCTTAATCTTACTACAAATTCTGAAAGGGAGGTGTTTCCCTCATTTATAGCCATAGAACCAGGAAATTGGGATTTGTCCATAGTCATAGCCAATTAAAAATAACTTTTCTTAGCATTGCATTTTTTTTCTGCTACATATAAAGCAGTATAATACATACTAGGGTTTGGAAGTAGAATTGATAAGTAAAAGTTGTTGGCCTCCAAAAATTTAATATTAGAAGTAATGCAATGATTTTGTCTCATTTTAAAGCAGAAAAAAAAGAGGCTGGTCTATTTCTGACCCCCACCCTCATATCCATGGAGTGATGACCCAAACTTTGGAGTCTTCCACAGTAGCCCTGACTCACAAGAAGCCCTCCTGGCACAAGCCTGTCTTGGGCCAGATTCAAGTGACATTTCTCACAGCCAGACTTCTCTGGTCTTTGTGCACAAATGTGATGTCCATATCTTCACCTCCCTGGCTCTCCAGTTCACTAGGATGTGGCTGGTGGTCCTACCATTCCGCTCACGTGGCTTATAGGAAAGTCACCTTTGACATCGGTGTCACTAAAAGTAGAAAGGAATTTTTCTCTCTGTATCTTTGAGTTCTCAGGAGACAGAACAATACAGCGGGTAAACAAAGCACACGACTATGGAGTCGGTCTTCTTTGGTGCTGTATGTCCTGGATCCGGGATGTGCCTCAAAGACTCATGTCTAAAGCCTTGAAGCCCAGAATGACCAAATTGGAAGGTAGGGGAAACTCCAGGACTGGGGCCCAGTGAGAGGTTTCAGGGCATGGGAGTGGACCCTTGCAGGGGATATGTGCCCTGGTTATCACTAGTAATGGTTACAGTGATGGAAAACTTATTAACACACTTGGTTTACCGGTGTGACCTCAAGCAAGGTGCTTCTCTGTGCTTCATTTGCTTCACCCACAGAGTAGGGATGATAATAGTACCTGCATCATAGTATAGGTGGGAGAATTTAATCAGTTCATATATGAAAAGACCCCGGAAAATGTCTGACATATATTGAATGCTACCACTGTTGTTGTTGTTGTTGTTAGGTGCCGTCGAGTCGGTATCCGACTCATAGCAACCCTCTGTACAACAGGAGAAACACTATTGTCAGTGCTTCTCTGCTGTTCATAGGGTTTTCAAAGGCAGATTAATTTTTGGGAGGGGGTTGCCAGGTCCTTCTCCCAAGCCTACAGCTTCTGGTGTTCCCAGGCGGTCTCCCATCTAGGTACTAACCAGGCCTGACCCTGCTTAGCTTCTGAGGTCTGACGGGATACGATGCTACAGTGCTACTGCTGTAGGATACCAGTGTTAGATATTATTATTTGTTATTATCAAAGCCGCTTGACATGTTCATCATTTTTATTCTTTTGTAATCTCAATCTTCCATTGATATCTTGGCACTCTGTAAACTTGAACATCAAGCTAATTCAAATCTACCTTTCCATCACAGATTCTTTCTTCTAATTCTTAATTGACATAAGAAATTGTCTTCATCTTCTCCCCTCCACTTGGGTGTCTCACATACATCTTAAAGTCAGTCTTCCTCCCTGAACTGGTTACCTTCTGGTATTTACTTCTGCATGAATATAACCAGTATTCAGTGTGAACTTATAAAGGCAAGAATTATCCAGATCACTTTTGATACACACACACCTGATATCCAATCCAAGTTTTGAAGACTCAACCTCCCAGATCTTTTTATTCACCTATTCCTCACATCCTGTCAATGCTACCATTATCTTTCACTTGGACTATTGTGTTGTTGTTGTTGTTAGGTGCCGTCGAGTCTATTGTAGTAACTTTCAAAGGACTCTCCTGTCATCACTCAGACCTCTGTCCATTTTCTACGCATTAAGCAGAATGACATTTTCAAACAGAAGGAGATCCTATCACTATCTGCCTAGAGTATCTTGATGCGTCTCTTACACTCCTATAAGAAAGACAAGCTAACCCCTTGCCTGGACTGACAAAGTGGACCTATCTCTACTTTAAATCATCTCATACTCTATCTTGCATTCTTACTGCATTGACCATTGTTTCACTTCATTAAAAGTTCTTTGCTCCTTCTCGATGCAGGGTCTTTGCACAGGGTCTTTTCCTCTCCTCTTCTTTGTCTCTTGGTGAAATCTTGGCTATAACATCACATCCTGAGGAAAGCTTCATCTGAGCTTCAGGACCAGATAAACTCTTCCTATCCCTTTACCCTGTGACATTAAACACATTGTAGTTTCACATTGCTTCATGTCATTCTTTATGCCTGTCTTGCAATAAACTGCAGCCTCTCTGAGGCTATGCCTTTGGGGGAGGGTGGTTAGTACTGTATAACTAGAATCGGGCGTATATACAGCTGCAATGTGCTGTGATTGAAGGAAATTAACCCCAGACCCTGAAGCCAGCTCTATCTCTATAGCATAATGCCTGGAGCAGCACGGATCTCATCACATAGGAAAAAATTAGTTGCATAAATAGTAAGTACATCTATGCTAATTACAGCAGACAATTGCAGCCATAGCACTGTGGTATCCAACCCTGTCAAATCTCGGAAGCTAAGCAGGGTCGGGCCTGGTTAGTACTTGGATGGGAGACTACCTGGGAATACCAAGTGCTGTAGGCTTGAAAGAAGGACCAGCAACCCACTCTCAAAAAACAATCTACCATTGAAAGCCCTATGGATAGCAAAGAAGCACTGACAATAGTGTTTCGCCTCTTGTACATAGGGTCACTATGAGTCGGACACCAATTCGACAGCACCTAACAACAATTACAGCAGAGAGCTACTAACTGTGCTGAAACCCTGGCATGTTTGCATAGATGTGGTCACAGAAATTGAGGCCAAATAAGTTAGAGATTTGTCACAGAATGTCATAAAATGCATGACTGAGACTCACAACTGGAGGAATAAAGCATTTCAACTCATTTTGTTTTCTTAAGATTGCTGAGACAACAGCTCCTGGGTCATCTCCTCTGGCAGACAGTATTATATGACCAAAATATGACAGAATAATTCTTACTACATATACCTTATTGGTCCTCTAAAATGGATAGCTAGCATTTGAATTCATTTTTCCCCCTAAAAAGAGGCTGTTTTAAATTATGATGATTAAATTTAGACCGACTGATAGTCCCAAAACCACAGCAAGGAAATAAGCAGGGAATTGTATTATTTTATCTTCAGAATGGCCAAAAATATTTCAATCTTCAGGCCTTTGATGACTTCATAGATGAATAACAATGTGGTCGGTTTTACTAAAAACCAAGCACCACAGGCTTTTCTTATTCTGCAACCCCATCACAATGCTTAATTATAAAACAAGTTATTTTATGACCTTGATATTCAGACGTCAAAAGCTACAAATTTCTTACATAAACAAAACGTTATGACGATGCTTGGACAATGTTTTCCCATTAATATTTTAAGATCTGTTAAATAAATAAAGGCTCCGGACAGTTCATTTGAATGGCCACAAGAGAGCAGTAAGAAATTAAAGCTTAGGAGGATGAGTCACAATCACACGTGAGATTTCTGCTGTTAGGGAGGTTTGTAAGACAGACCTACTTCTATTTGTTCATAGACCTAGCAATATAGTTCCAAATTTCTTTATTTTTCTGCTTAGCTGCTGAGGAGGGACAATATAGGTCCCATCAGGAAATTAGCAGAAAAGAACCCTGAATTAGGGCTTTTAAGAAACTTAAGTTCATATGTGAAAATGGAAGAAAACAATTATCCAGAGCAAAGGGACATCTTGAGAGGTCACCTGGCCCATCCTGTGGACTATGCAAGGCAGGCACAAAGGTATGTAACCCATTCACAAAGTCCCACAGAAGAAAACCCTGGCATCCCTCTCTATAGTAGGGTTAATATTTTAAAATGTTAACTACTGGAAGTTTTAAAAATGTCTCATCTTCCTCGTTCATGTTACAATTTGGCAACTGTTTTAAATACTGTCAAGGGACCTTTCTTTGAAGTCCCTTCCTAGTTCTTCATGTGCCCTTGCCCTTTTTTGCCCAGACTAACTTTGCCATTTTTGACTTGGGATGTTGGATGCCATGAATTTTAGAAGCGAGTTTAAAAACATGAACTTAAAAAAAAAATGATTAGCAATAGCCTCAATGGATGTGATGTGATTACAAGTCAGTCCACAAAAAGATTAACAACCAGTAGAAACATAATATAATAAATAATAAGCAGGCAGCTCACAAAAGTAGAATCTTAGGTAGACAAAATGCAGATAAAAATTGTTCACGCTAAACACTAAATGAGGAAATGTACATTAAAAGGGCATGCTTTATATACTAGATAAGCACAGATTGAAAAGAACCAGCATGCCCTGTGTTAACAAGGAAGACACACCACTCACGACACAGGGAGGTAGGTGGGAAGGATGGTCAAGAGGGAAGCTGGGAAATACATACCAAACACTACAAAAATGTGAATTTTCCTTTACCTAGCAATTTTCCTTCTAGGAATTAATCCCACAGAAACAATCAGACAAACAAATGTATAGGTTTTAATAGCAAAAAAAAAGGGGGGGGGATAAAAACCCTAATTGTCTCAAAAAGGAGAATTGGTAAAATACATTAAGGAACAGCAATATAAATAGGTGCTTATGAAAGCCATTGAAAACATTATAAATGCATGTTTACTGGCATTGAAATCTCATGGCACTTTTAACTTAAAATAAGGTTGAAAACATCATATACAGTATGATTCTACTTGGGAAGAAATTATGAATGGCTGTATAGAAAAGTGTCTGGATGATAAACCCCAAAACAGCAATTATTTCTGGATAATACTCTTACAGATGATTTCTTTCTTCCTTTCTTAAAACTTCCTGTAGAGAGTGAGTCTGTTTGTTTTTGTTTGTTTGTTTGTTTGGCTGTTTCGTTGGTTGGTTTGGTCTTTAAACAATTACTATATGTCCCTTTCCTGATCAGTAAAAACACAAAAAGCTATTTCTATGTGAGTAAAAAATTCCTCAGATAAACTTCAAGTTTAGTTTGGTAAATTTGTGAGAAGTTTGAAATTTAATCTCCGTATATCAAATTGCAATGGAAATATGGATTAATAAAATACAATCTATAGAATTTGTTCTTGCTACATTTACTTAATAATCTGAAAGAAAAATACATAACAGCAATGTACTTAGGGAGATATAGGTTGTGTCTACATGCAACTAATACATCTAAGTGAAATTTTAAAAAAAATTTCCATTCCAATGGATCCATATGTAGATAGTTTTTTAAATAAAAACAAAAACACAGATAAACTAAACAAACAAAAAACCTCCTCCTCACTCCTTTTGTCTGTGAACAAACCAATAACCAGTCACTTAACCTATTTCATTTTTTCTTTGGAGGTTCTAAATGACCATATTCTCATTATTTTTCAGTCCCACATTTAACATATAACTAAAATAATAAAATATATTTCAGAAGGTCTTTTAGTTAATGTGGCTTCTGTGTAGCTGAGGATAGCTTACATGATTTTAAAATACATATATAAGGAAGTTCCAGTAACTACAGTTTTGGAAAAGAATACTATGTTTCTTTGTATAAGATGTGAGCAATTATTTATTTTTAACAGTTGTTTCTCAGTATATTAGCAATTATTTATTTTTAACAGTTTGAGTTACCTCTATGATTTCTAAAATTATCAACTAACACATCTCCTATGAACCTAGTGTTAGATTAGACCTCAGAACAACATTGCAAGTTATATGTTATTATTGCCAATTTATGATGTCAAACCCAGTCTCAACATTTAGTCCATGACTGATGTACCTGCAGCTGGGACGGTATCTCATTCACACTGCAGACCCTACAGCCTGGCATTTTAATTTTTTTTTCTTACTGAAAGAGGTCTCTTTTTCTCAAATACTCAAATGTAGGGGCTAATTTTCCTCCTATTACAAACCCTTCCAGATAGAAAAAAGTGCGTATGAGATTTCCCTCCTGCTTGTACTCATGGAAAACGAAAACTGGGCTATGGTGGTGGATTTGAGAGTAGGCCGTTCGGAGCCCCTCCCTGCTTACCACTGCTGGTTGGAATCACCTGGAGGGTGTTGCCCATTCTTTGCACTTTCTGGTTCTTTGTAGAATTGAAGCAGGTGTCCTTGCTACTTTTCTTGGATAGGTGCAATCCTACCCTTTTTAAGAGCGTATGTTATACGTCTAAGAAAAATTTAAATTTAAAAATTGGTGTCAAAGGTGGGCACAGTTGCGCATGTCTATAATCCCAGCAACTCACGGGGCAGAGACAGAAGGGTCACAAGTTTGAGACCGGAGGCAGTCTGCCTAACTTAGTGAGACCTTGTCTCAAAAAGTTTAAAAAAAAAAAAAAAAAGGGCTGTGAGTGCAACTCAGTGGCACTTGCAAAGCATGCAAGCACCAGGACCTGGGTTCAACCCCTAGTACCCCCAAAAAAATTAAAAATAAAAAAATTGGTGTCATTGAGACATGAGACCAGAAAAGGCAATAAATTCCACTGTTTTATCTATCATAACCTAAAACTTACTCTTTAGCAACCAAGCAAATTTTATTTGATAGCCAGACCATTTAAATATTCTCAACTATGAAGCTCACAGGATATCTTGGAAACAGGACATCAAGGCTCTGGTTACACAATAGAAAGAGACTATTGCTATAATGGATGAATAAATACATTAGTCATTTCCAGGTTTCCTTCTGGCTAACTGTAAAAAGGAATTATTTCACTTGCATCGGCCTTTGCTTTCTTCCAAAAAAAGAAAAAAGAAAGAAAGAAAAGAAAAGAAAAGAAAAGATGAAAAATGTTCTAAGGATCTCCTGACTCTTGGCACCATCTCTCCTTACACTTTCTTTTCTATTCCCTGAACATCCCTCTCTTTCTACCTCTACATCTTTTGTTTGTGCATACTTTTACAGCAATAAAATGAAAAATAAGACAACAAATTTGAACTTTAAGGGAACCCAGGAGGAACAAAAAAGAACAAACATTCAAACAGCAAATAGGCAGAAAGATAATGACACAGGGCATGAAGAGGGAAGAGCTGTGGTGGGATGGGGATTAGGAACAGGAGGGTGCTTTCTCTACTTTGGATGAGTCTCTTAACATTAATTCCATCTGGAAAAGGAAGTATAAGGACACTTCCCTAAAGAAATTCTATGAGAACAGATACTATAATACATAAAACTCTTCAAGAGGTGTTTCTATAAAAAATGTCAGTGATGATATCTCTTAGCTATCATCACTCACATTTCAGGAATTATAGAGACATGCCTTGCTGACATTAAAACAGGGAGAGTGTTATCACTAACTTTTATCTCCTTATGGTAAGAATGACTTTTTATCAGAGTTAATAAGTTAAGTGATAATCATGAGATTGTTCAATTTATTGAAAAAAACATTGATTTTCAATTTCGCCAACATCAACTCAGCACCCCGTGCTTTGGGTTCTCTTTCTAGACACTTAGAGAAACTAAATAAATGTAGAGCTCTGGCAAGAATTAAGAATTAAGTGCATGAAAATTAGTGAACCCTGAGTTAGTCAGACTCTGGAAGCAATCATGAGTTTTCTCTGGTTATTGGGAAATAAATTCAATAATTTGGTCCTGCATCCACCTACTGGGTGGCTATGCCACACAAGTTATGGCCCGCCAGAAAAAATACAAAATCCTCCTCCTTAGGAAGTGTACATTCTTGTATAAGAAGACAAAAAAAAAAAAATACAAGTATGCTGATATTGAAATTGTTGTTGTTGTTGTTGTTGTTGGGTGCCATGGAGTTGGGTCCAACTCATATTAACCCTCATAGGGTTTTCAATGGCTGATTGTTTTGAGATTGAGTCGGGAGTGGATTGCCATGTCCTTCTCCCATTTTTGTGGTGCTGGGAATTGAAACCAGGACCTCAGAGACTGTAGAGCGGTGCTCTATCAACTGAGCTAAATCCTTGCCAATATTGAAATTATTGTTGTTGTTCTTAGGTGCCGTCGAGTTGGTATCCGACTCATAGCGACCCTCTATACAACAGGGGAAACACTATTGTCAGTGCTTCTCCGCTGTGCATAGGGTTTTCAATGGCAGACTGATTTTTGGGAGGGGGTTGTCGGTCCATCTCCCAAGCCTACAGCTTCTGGTGTTCCCAGGCGGTGTCCCATCCAGGTACTAACCAGGCCTGACCCTGCTTAGCTTCTGAGATCTGACGGGATTGGATGCCACAGGGCTACCGCTGCAGGCAATATTGAAATTAGATAATATTAAAGACCAGTAAGTGCTAAAAAGGAAACAAAATAAGATAGAATGGTAGAGCATCTCTGAGGAATTTCTTCCAATAGAGTGGTCCAGGAAGAGTTCTTCAGGAAGATGGCAGGATAGGTCAGCTCGGACATAAGGGATGGAATGAAGAGTAGCTTAAGGTGATGGGGCAGGGGGATGAGTCTTTGAAGAAGAGAGACGATCCAGCTCAAAAGTTTCCATATAGAACCAGGAAGAACCCATTATGCATGGAACACAGTATGAAACACAAAGAGTGGGGAGAATTGAGGTCAGAAAAATGGTATAGCCTGGCTCAGGTCAGGATTTTGATGTCACAGAAACTACCTTGGTTGCTGAACGGAGTGCAGCAGGAAACCCTTAGAGGATGCCAGCAGGAGGGACAGACTACCTCACCTCCATTCACTTGTGAAAGAAAATCCAGGCTTCTGTGTGGGAGAACAGTAGGAGGAAGAAGAATGAATAAGCTATAGCATAAGTCAGGCCAGCAAAGACAGTGCCACGGACTAGGTTCATCACACACTCTTGGGTAGGACTAGGGTTTTTGTGCTACATCTAGACCTGTTTGGTGGTGTTTCTTTGAAGATAATCATCTTGTCTCACAAACCAAACTTGCTTGTGACAGATTTAAAGCACAAAGCAAATGAGTCATAGCTCCACAATTCCATACTAGAAAAACATTTCATTTTTAGTTCTATTCATCATGATTCTATTCTCCGGCTTAAGAACAATGTCCTTGACATGTGGATGATGCTGATTCCATCTTCCCTTCACCACAACCCCTAGATTCTCACATGTCCACACCCATTACAGGCAAAGAAGAGGGTGGTGAGTTCCCGAAGTTGGTCATGTTAACATTGAAATTAGAGTTAGAACCGCTAGCACAGCACAGGTACTAATGCCTGGATTTCAGTAATGCTGTAATCAGAACCACATTGCTTTATAACGGGAAATCGCAACGTCTAAAAACTGTGGAGACTTACCAACTGACCTAATAGTGCAACGAAAATGTCAAACTGCAATAACAGATTTTTGTACTCTTGTCTGTTTGAAGATCAGGGTTGGGGTCCCTGCCCAGCACAGATCACGAAGCACACAATTATCCAGGCTCCATGTTTCAGTAAAGAGTTTGCTTAAATGTGCCAGATATTGTTAAAAACACAAAGAACCCTGTTCATAAACAACGGGCTTTAGACCAATCCAAAAGCACATGTTTATTTGTGTGGTCAATGGCTTGCATATTTTAAGAATCATGTAAATAATAAAGTCAAACTACTTTTTTTGGTATGAGTGAAATTGATGGCCACTAATCAGACACATTTGGGTCTGTCATATCTGTGCATATGCTATAGATGAGTAGTTACTGTGTTCATGTGAGAGAATTTATAGAAATGTACTTCAAATTTCATATATCCTTTTCTTTTAAAAAAGAACCTTTCTCTTCTTTGCTTAGTGAATATATTAGAAAATAGAATTAAAAAAAAACTACAATGACTATTCCTTAGCAGTGCTTCCAAGTGAAAAACAGTACAGCCATTTAAGATCAATCAGACCTGGACTGGAAAATGTTTCTGACCATTAAATATAATCAGGATATTTGGATGATTTCTTTGGTCTTACCATGAGGGAAAAAGTAGGTAAGTCTTTACTTCTGAAACTGACACAATAGTATTTCTCCCCATTTGAACCTGACCAGAAAAAAACTAAACTTGCAAAAAGTCTTCAGTCTCACTGAATGAAGTGTCCAATCCAAACTAGTTTTTAGAATAGGTACATGTTTCCTTGATGTGCCCTAAAATTTGTTTTTGACCAGTCAAAATTTCTTTTGAGTGAATAAAAAAATTTTGGTAGGTCTTTGCTCTTTTGTCAATAGTAATCTAAAAACCAAATTAAGAGCACTGCTCATTGCAGATAGCTGAGCTCAGGCTGGCCAATTACCAATCAATTTTTTCAAGTGCAGAAATAAGACCAACATTCTTTTAGTTTTCTGTGCTTAGCTTTAGGCAAAAGTAAGTTAACCTCCACTCTAATGGGACCCATTGGTTCCATTGCTGATTTCTGATATATAAAGCCATTAAAACCTAATTTTATACATTTATTTTTCTCAGGTTCGTAAACCAGAGATGGGTTGACATTGGCATAAAAGTAAATGAAAATCATTTTCTGATTTGCAGCAAACATAGCTGATAATTTCTTAAACTTTGCACCCTTCTCATCTAGGATGGCAAGCTTTTTACTTCTGGGCCTGAGACTGGACATTTCCATTTGATCATGGCACACTTTCACTCAGCTTGGATAAGAACTCACCAGAGCTACAGCACAGAGATAAAAATGGTGGAAAGAAAGGAAATCGCTCCTTAGAAGTGAGTTTTTCTTCACATGATAGTAAATATATAAAGCAGCTTCATTCATGTCACACTCTCTCAATATACTGCAGAGGAGAGAACTGAGAGAAGACCTCCAGGACAGAAAATGCTAAAGGTTAGACAGCTGGGACATGGTGGAAAGACAAAAAAGGGAAGGAAAGCTACCTCATTGGTTCGTGCACCTATTATCTAAATAAGCTAATCTGTACAAAATAAATCAATAATAGCATGGTCAAAATGGAATCCAAAGTGCTCAGTGAAGTGAGGATCAAGTCCATATCCCCTCAACTTGCCATGTTTCTACTGCTAAATCACGTGGTGCATAATCTGTGAATTCATGAGGATGGGGCATGGTTTGGGATGGCTTTAAACTGTAATTTTATGCAAAAGCTGAATAATGGAGGTCATAATCTGGATGAAATCTTTGGCTTTGACTTGAATCAATTATATAGAGATCTTTTTTAGGTATTGAACTAACATCAGATAAAAACAGGAAACAATGCCTTTGATAATTACAAGGAAAAAAAGGAAAAGAAAGAAAATTGCAATTTAGATGTGCATTTAAAAAGTTAGTTCTGACTTGAATACTGCTAATTT
>VMDO01035888.1:0-15581 GCA_007922755.1 Pedetes capensis
CTGCTAAATTATCCCAGGGCAAAGCATGGTTTTAATTTAATGGTCTTCTGGTCCTGGGATATATGTGGCCTGTTCAGGTGTCACAGCAGATCAAGGCCCCCCTGGGATTTACTCTGCTTTGTGGCTCCCCACATGAACCTTGACCTCCCCTCTTTCCCCTTAGCCAGAAGTTTGTGTAGTAACCTGCTCTCAATAGCTGAGCTTCTCTGCAATTGACTTATTATTTCTGATATTTGCTCGGCTGTCTTTGCAACAGTTACATTTTGAGGAATATTGTAAGAGAAGAAAATGTGGTTTTTCCTTTGTTCCATTCTATGTTGCCCCTGTGTTGATCAGTTTTATTATTGCTGTGACCAAATGCCTGACAGAAACAACTGAAGGGGAGAAAGATTTATTTTGCTTCCACAGTTTCAGAGGTTTCAGTGCATCATGGCAGGGAGATCATGGCAAAGCAGCTCACATCATCGTACACAGGAAGTAGAGCAGAGCAGTAACAGGAAGGGGCTAGGGCAAGATATAGTCCTGAAACATATGCTCCCCCATGACCTACTTCCTTCAGCCAGGCCCCCCACCTTCCACAGTTCCACCACTTTAATCTATTCAAACTTTGAATCTATCAATAGATTAATGCATTCATTTGGTCAGAGTGCTCATGATCTCATCTCCTCTGTAAATGTTCTCACAGACACCCAGAGATGTGCTTTCTAGTCTCCCAATCCAATCAAGGTGATAATTAACTATCACAGCTCCCTTACGCTAAATTTATAAAAGTGTGCCTCACTGCATTTCCCAACCGTGTACAAAAGGGCTATGTTTTATAATGACCTCACACAAGTCTCTTTGACTTTGAACCAATATTCTTTTCATCTTATTAAGCACCTACTTGTGCCAGGCACCATTCTTCTTGGTGTTGGGGACACATCAATAAGTGAAACAGATATCCCTCGTGGAGCTTCCATTCTAGTGGGACCAGGTTGTCAAGTGCACCTTGATGCTGACCTGATGCATTCATTCACTTATTCACTCACATGTGCATTCATTAATTCATTAATGAATACTGAGTGCCTACTGTAGCAGCATTGTCATGCATTAGTTTAGCTAAGCTGAATCCCATTTCTGTGTGTCGTTGTGTGTGTGTGTGTTGTTGTTGTTGTTAGGTGCCGTCGAGTCAGTATCCGACTCATAGCGACCCTCATAGGGTTTTCAATGGCTGACTGTTTCGGGATTGCCTTGGGAGTGGATTGCCAGGTCCTTCTCCCATGTATGTGTGTGTAGTACTGGCAAATTCAACCCAGGGCCTCACAAATGCTAGGCAAGTACTCTACCACTGAGTTGCACCCTCAGCCCCTTTTTCTTTATTTTAACACAGGCCTCGTTAAGTTGTGCAGGCTGCCTCTGGCGTTGACCTCATGATCCTTCTGCCTCTGCCTCCCAAGTCGCTGGGATTACAGGCACACACCACAGCTCCCAGCTGAAGCACATTTGTTAGCATTTCCTTTCCTAAAAGTTTTTGGTTAGGTTACAGTAGTCCACAAAAATGATTCTTGTGTGAGATTTGGAGGGTAGAAGGGAGCAGCAGCCATTTGTAGCTCACATTGTAGCTCACATGCATAGTATTGTTGATCTGCTGTCCCACCTTGTTAGCATGAGTAGTTTTGGAAATTCCAAATGCTTTTCCTAATGAACTATAGTAACACAGCACCAAGCCAAAGAGATGGAGTCAAATCCAAATGGACTTGTCCTCACAGTTTGCTCTGACAGAGGAAGAAGCTCATCTTTCCCCTACCAAATCTTTCACCTTCCCCAGGATGAAGATTCTCCAGGCCAGCTGTGGCAACTATCTCCATCTCCAAGGGCGCCATGATTTGGCTTATCTGCCCTGTTAGCTCCTTCTTACTCTGCTCCACCCTCCAAAAAGGTGGTTCTCATGTCTAGCACTGCTTACCCACTCTGCAGCACTGTGCATTTCACTTGCGATATATCTCTTATTACAAATATTCTACTTATTTATTCATTCAATGAATAACAAGATTCTCCTATGCAGGTGCTCTGCTAAGTGGTGGGGTACAGCAGAAGACAGACCAGACATGGTTTCTGTCCTAATGGAGCTTACAGTCCACCAGGAAATGACAGAGCAAAAAATAATTCAAAGAAACAAACATAGAAATAAAGCCAGATTTTAGTAAATGAGTGTAGCTGTGTGAAATTTAAATGAGCTAGGGAGGATAGAAGGATAAGGCCTTGTCAGATAAGATAGATGGGGAAAATTTTTCTGTGTAAATATATTCTTAAAAATTAGAATATTTAATGGACCCATCAAGAAGCAGAATTTTTAAAAGAAATGTTCATGCATTTGGAAGACACCCACTGTTGCCTGGAAACAAAGTATTTCTTAAAAGGAAATATGAGAGCCGGGAGCAGTGGTACATGTCTCTAATCCCAGCAATTTGGGAGGCCTAGTGAGGAGGATTGGGAATTTGAGGCCCGAGGCACTCTGTATAATTTAGCAAGATACTGTCTCCAAATAAAAAAAGAGTTAAAAATGGGATGAGGGTGTAGCCCAGTGGTAGAGCACTTACCAAGTGTGTGTGAGGCTCTGGGTTCAACCTCCAAGTACCACAAAAACAAACAAACAAACAAACAAAGAATAGAGTCAGAAGCTAGTAGTCTGAGAGAACTGGATTCAAGGGGAAAGAGTCAAGAAGATTCAGGAAAGTGCCAGGGTTGGTGACGTGCACCTAGAGTCCTGAGGTAGGAAAGAAAGATAGGGAAAATTAAGGGGACAAAGGAAGAGAAAAGAACTGTCACCCCAGGATCTAATTTAAGTCTCGGTCAGCTGAGACTCAAGAATTTTAACACAATTAACAAGAAAGTTGCTGTAAAGAATATCTGTATAAAGATATTACTTTTAGGAGATATTTCAAATAAAAATGTTAAAATAGCCATGCTTAAAGTCAAAACACATGTAACTTTGCTTTCTCATCTGTAATCCTGTGCTTCCCTGAGAAAGTTACAGGCAAGATTAAGGACGATGTTTGCAATTAACATACACTGAGATAACTTCCCTTATCATTTTGAAAAAACCCACCCCTTTAAGCTTGCTTGTAATTTTCATCCTTTGAGCAATATAACTTCAAAAGACACAAAATCACATGTATAGCTATTGTTCAGATAGTCAAATGTGATTCTATCTTTGGAGAAGCCTGTGTCCATATCTATATGGACATGCACTATTATTCTTTTAAGCATCTCTTATCTCTCCAAATGCCCATGCTAAAATCTAAAGTGTGTTCTGTCTCTAATTTCTATTTAATATACTCACTAACTTTGTATCGGGCTGGGGTTTAGCTCAGTTGGTAGAGCACTGCTCTGCAGTCTCTGAGGTCCCTGGTTCGATTCCCAGCACCGCAAAAAAAAAAAAAAAAAAAAAAAAAGGGAGAAGGATGTGGCAATCCACTCCTAAGGCAATCCCAAAACAATCAGCCATTGAAAACTCCGTGAGGGTTGCTATGAGTTGGACATGACTCAGCAGCACCTAACAACAACAACAACAACACCTTTGTATCACTCTGACTTGTCTTGAAATTCATTTTTGTGATGGAGCCAAGGACCTCGCTTCATCTGAGTTGGAGATCCCTAGAGCAGAGAATTCCTCAGGTTTCAAGCAACAGAACTGCACTGGGTCTGCCACTGCCACTGACAGTCACAGCTACTTGGGAAGCTGAGGAAGGAGGATTACTTGAGCCCAGGAGTTCCAGGCCAGCTTGGGCAACATAACAACGCACCATATGTTTAAAGACAAAATAAAAAACCCAGACTCCTTGGGGAGAATGAGAGATGCCTTGTTCTGATGCTGAAAGAGGAGGACAGGTCTTTCACTCTAACAGGGACTATTCAGTAAGGAGTAGTCGAGAGTGAGCCCAGATGGTCCCCATAAAAGTATCTCAGTTAAGGCAAAAGTCAGGTAAAGGGTAAAGTTTTATTGTGTGTGTGTGTGTGTGTGTGTGTGTGTGTGTGTGTGTGTGTGTGTGTGTTTATCTGCAAAGAAAGTTTTATTTCTTCCTCCCCAAACTATATATTTTTTTATTTCCTTTTCTTATCTTATTACATTACCTAGGACTTCCAGTATAATGTTGAAGAATAACAGTAAAGGGGGCATCCTCACCTTGTCCTTGACCTTAGAGAGAAAGCTTTTAGTTTCTCACCTTTAATTACACATTAAACATGGTGTTATCTGTAGAAATTTTGTAGTTTGTTTTTTATCAGGTTGAGGAAGTTGCCCTCTATGTCTAGTTTGCTAAGAGTTTTTATCATGAAGTGAATATAATTTTAAATTAATTAAAAATTTCTAGTATTTTAATAATCTTATCTTTTAAATTTTTTGTTTTTATTTGCATTGGTATAAATTGCATATATATATCTATATCTATATATATATAGATATAGATATATATATAAATTTTTTTTTCTTTTCTAACTAGAACAAAAGGGTGCAGGGTGGACCCTGATAGGACGTGCAGAACAACCTCTTGAGACATGACTGAGGGGAGAAGGGGTGATTGTGTGTGCATGTGTGCAGAAAGCCTATTAGAGTAGCCCATTCTGGGGAATGAGCCAGGTGAAGCTCTGCATTTTCTGACATTGCATTGGAACCCAGGGTTAATTCAATCAGGTGACTGTGAACCCTAGGAATCACCTAAGCATGTGAAAGAGGTGAGGCGGAACTCCTTCTCTTTAGAGCTAGTTCCAGGTCAGGGACTCCTGGTGGCCTTGGAATAACTCATATCTGCCACCATCTGTCAGGCCCATCTCCTTATAGCGCAAAGCTAAGGGCAGTGGCCTGCGTGTGAACTGTCAGTGCTTACTGAACTGTCTACTGAGCTCTGCACCAGGGCCGGCCGGCTTCTAACACTCGTAAGGCTGGAGCCTGAAGTGTAGACTTAGAACACAGAGACCCCAGCTAGGAACTAGTGGCTCTTCAGTCTTCTGTTTCTCCTGAGAGTTCCACATCCATTTACAGGTCTTGGATGCAGATGAATGGTGGTTGGTCCTCAAGTTTGGAATTGGACAAATTAGAGGAAACACTTAAGCAAAAAGCTAAGAGAGAAAGCCTTTTACTTCTCACATGATGTTGCTTTTTTTTTTTTTTTTTTGGTAGTGGTGATTGAATCCCAGGGCCTTACATATACTTTGCAATCATTCTACCACAGAGCTGCACCTCTAGCCCATTTTTTATTTTTCATTTTGAATCAGTCTTGCTAAGTGGCACAGGCTATTTCTGGCCTCCAACTCACAATCCTCCTGCCTCTGCCTCCCGACTGGCTGGGATTACAGGTGTGCACCACCAGGCCCAGCTCAGAACACTGCTTTCAAAACAAGCATGAACACCATGTTTTGGAAATTCCACATTCTCCTTACTATTTTACTCTCATAGAAGTTTCTGTAAATTAGACCCCTGTATTATTCATCATCTCCTGGTTTGCTTTAAGCTCATTTATACTGACAGGTTGTAAAGAAAACACAGGTAGAGAAATTCAAGCTTCCAATTTTCTTTGAAAGTTAGTGAGCTGCCCAGGAATCTTCCTTTCCTTTCGTGGGTGAGTAAGTACTGAATTTCTATGGTCTTTTTACTCCAGGGAGACAAAGTACCCCACATTTCACAGATTTCAATTATGCAGTTTTTTACACACACGAACCTGTGCAAAAGGCTCAGTTGCCATCTTTAACAATGGTGTTCCTTAGCCTTCCAGGCTGGCCACAGCCAGTAAAAACCTAAGTTTCACATCCTACAGTGTGATCTTGTCACAATTCACTCCTTTTGGCTATTAATGGCCTTTACCTGACATAAAGCAAATTACTTGTTATGGATCAGATGAGCAAAAGAAGTACTGTAACAGAAATTTAAGCAAAAGAGAAGCAAATAGGTGAGCACATGTAAAGGTTCAACCTAAGATCACCAAGTGTGGCGCTTGGCCAGAAAGCATGCCAGAAGTGGGAGTGGGGATCAGTGGTAGAGTGCTCTCCCCTGGCATGCAGAAAGCCCTAGGTTAGATCTCCAGCACTGAGAAAGAAAGAAAGAAGAGAGGGAGAGAGAGAGAGAGAGAGAGAGAGAGAGAGAGAGAGAGAGAGAGAGAGAAGGAAGGAAGGAAGGAAGGAAGGAAGGAAGGAAGGAAGGAAGAAAGGAAAGAAGCCATGCCAGACTCATTATTCCCTCAAGTATTATTCCTGGTAGAATCACACTGAGCATCAGCAGTAAAGTCAAACCAGAGGGTCCTCCACACAGCCCCAATGAAGAAAAACCAGTCAGAGACCCTGCCTTTGGCAGCAGGGTGGCCTGAGATGGGGCTTCCATGGTGAACTCAGAGGCCAAGGCCTGGAACAGCCTGGACGCACCATCTTATCCTGTAAGAGGAAGGCAGGAGGTGAAGGAGATTTAGCCCAAAGCTCAACGTTTATTGCATGAAGCACTTTAAAAGTTCTTGTTCTCCAACAAAGGATGGTTTTCTTCCTTCAGCTTATTTTTTAGGAAGTTATCTCTAGCTCTGCCAAGGCCCTAAAGGGGGCAGGATCTCACTGGTGCCTTTGCACATGAGACATTTAGATTTCCCACATTAACTTTTCCACCCTCACTTCCTCAGGAGGAAACGAGATCTGGAAAGAGCAATGCCTGCCCTTAGCCTCTTGGCTGCCTTGATGGAAAGGTACCAATTTACATGTCCAGAAGCAAGGCCTGGGACTATGAGCTGCCATTGGGTAAGGGCCACGATCATGCTGTCCAGTTACTTTGCCTTCACCCTTGTTTTGCTACCACATTTTCCCTCCATTTCTGTCTGTCTTACATCTATTTACCCACAAATCTACTCACTATTCAGCTGTCTGTCTGTCCATCCATCCATTCTTTGAGTCATTCTTCTAACCATGCATCCCAAATTAATGACTTACTAATTGCCAAGTTCTATGGTAGAGACTGACATTAAAGATGAGCAAGAACAGTCCTCACCCCTAGTCCTGTGGGGAGGGGGGCCGGACACCTGTGGAAATGATTATCTGGTGCAAGGGTTGAGGTACAGTAGCCTAAGGGACTGGGGGCTTTGAAAGGAGAAGCATCACCTCTAGCTGTTACTTCTTGTGGTGGACTTTCTCTTAAGGTGGCTCCTGTGATCTCTGCCTGCTAGTGTTCCGCTTTCATGTGATTCCCCCACCCAGCTGAGTGTACTGGAACTTTCCAATAGAATATGGCAAAAATGACAGGATGTGAGTGATTACATTACTTCATTACATAACATTGTAGCACCTGTCTTGCTGGCGTCTCTCAGTTTCCCTCACTGGCTTTTAGGAAGCAGGTGCCCATGTCGGGGAAACTTAGGGTTAGGGTTAGGGAAACTTACGTAGACAGGACCTGCAGACAGGCTGTAGGATTGGAGGGAAACCTCCAGCCAACAGCCAGCAATAAGCTGGAGCCCTCAGTCATGTGGCTCTAAGGATCTGAGCTCTGCTGCCTTGAGTGGGTTTGAAAGTGAATCCTTCTGTGGTAGAGGAACTGAGAACCAGTGCCAGCCAACACTTTGATTGAAGTTTTGGCAGACCTAAACAAAGGGCCAAGATAAGCTGTGCCTGAACTCATGACCACAGAAACTGGGAAGGTAATAAATATGTGCTGTTTTAAGTTGCTAAATTTGTGGCAATTTATTATGTAGCAATAGATAACTGATATACTTCCCAAGGGGCAACCCTCAAGAAATGTGAAGAACTGGGAAGGGGCCAGCAAATGGTGCAATGTTCCCAACCCTGTACTCATTTATTTCACTTGTTCAACAAATATTTATCGAGCATTTACTATGCACATTCCAGACACTTGGAATACAGATAAGAGAAAATCTTTGCCCTCATGAATTTTATCTTCTACTCAGAAAATACAAACATGAAGTTAATAAATTAATTACATATTATGTTTTAAAGTTCTATAGAAAAAGATAAGAAGGGCTGAGAATGCCAGAGAGGCAGGTTTTTAAAAATTTATTTTTCATGGTGCTGGAGGTCAAGCATGCTAGGCAAGTGCTCTACCACTAAGCCACATCTCCAACTCTGAAATTATTGATAGGTTGTCAGGATAGGTGTCTTAATCCATTTTGCTCTGCTGTAACAAAATACCCAAGACTAGGTAATTTATAAAGAACAGACATTTATTTCTCAACATTCTGTAGGCTGGGGAGTCCAAGATCACAGGGCAGGCAGATTTGGTTGTCTAGTAAGGGCTGCTCTATGCTTCCAAAATGGCACTTTGTTGCCACATCTTCCAGAGAGGATGAATATTATGTGCTTACATGGCAGAAGGGGCAGAAGCACAAGAAAGGGCCTTGCGCTATTCCCTTCAGGCCTTATATAAGGCACTAATCCACTTGTGGGGGCTGGGATTTAGCTCAGTTGGTAGAGCACTGCTCTGCAGTCTCTGAGGTCCTGAGTTCAATTCCCAGCACCGCAAAAATGGGAGAAGGACGTGGCAACCCACTCCCAAGGCAATCCCGAAACAATCTGCCATTGAAAACCCTATGCGGTTCGCTATGAGTTGGACACGACTCCACAGCACCTAACAACAACAATCCACTTGTGAGGGAAGATCCCTCATGGCTAAGTTGCCTCCTAAAGACCCTACCTGTTAAAATTGTTGCATTGGGGATTAAGTATCAACATGATTTTGGAGGAGACAGAAACATCCAATGTGTAACAGTTGGTCCCCCTGCAAAAGTAACATATGAGTGAAAGTTGAAGAAGATGAACAAGTATTACCCAGGAAACTCCAGGCATCTTCCATGCATACAATTTGAAGCAGAACTTCAAGGTCTAATCCTGCCATGGGGTTGGGTAGAGTCATAATGGTTCTTTCAACCTCATCTTCCACCATGATCCCAAGCCCATCCTGCATCCTCACCTCCCTCCGCTCTACCATTTCCAATCCCACCCACTGTGCAGCCTCACTCTGGTGGAATACCCTTCCCTCCCTTCCATTTGTTCACCTGACAAAATGCTTCTTCACTCCATTAATCTCCACTGTCATTTCCCTCTGCTTCCCTTGGTGCCCCCCACAGAATGCCAGCCCCTCCTCCGCCTCTGTGCACTCTCCAGAATACTTTATTTTACTGTGAGCTCTTTGCCTTCTGCACTTGCATCAAAGCTGGTTACCTTGTCTGGCTGTTTGACAGATTGTGGGCTTATTGAGGACAGGGGTCTGACTTGTTTATGACTGAATGTCTAGATTCCAGCATATCAAAGGTAGTATTTTGTAAAATGCCTGGGTTTAGCTCAATTGGTGGAGTGCTGCTCTGCATGCTCTGAGGCCCTGGGTTCAATCCCCAGGCACAGCAAAAATGAGAGAAGGATTGTGGCAGCCCATTCCAGAAGCAATCCTGAAAAGAATCAACCATTGAAAACCCTATGAAGAGCAGAGAAGCACCGACATATTGCTGGGCATGGCACAGTGTCAGGGAGTGTTTCATTCTGTTGTACATAGGGTTGCTGTGAGTAGGACCCAATTTGATGGTACCTAAAAACAACATTTTGTAAAAAAGAAAAAAAAATTTAGTTGTATGTCAGTTCTCTGTTTTTCATTTCCCTCCCTCCCTCCGTCTCTTCCTTCCTTCCTTCCTTCCTTCCTTCCTTCCTTCCTTCCTTCCTCCCTCCCTGTGTCCTTCCTTCCCTTTCTCCTTCCCTCTCTGTCTCTCTCTGTCCACTCTACACCTTCACCTTTCTCTGCACATCTTTTGCTGTATCTCCATTTTTCTTCTGTTCCTCTCTCTCTCTCTCTCTCTCTCTCTCTCTCTCTCCCACACACACACTTTCTGGTGCTGCACACACGTATATAAAAGTTTCTTTTGCACATCTGTCCTCCCAGGGCAATGGGAAGGCATTTGTGAAGGGAATGAGGGTGGATTGAGATAGGATGAGGACAGAGTTATTGTTGTTAGGTGCCGTAGAGTCCATGTCCAACTCATAGCGACCTTGTGTATTACAGATGAAATACTGTTGTCAGTGCTTCTCTGCTATTCATAGGGTTTTCAATGGCTGATTGATTTTTGGGAGTGGGTTGCCAGGTCCTTCTCCCAAGCCCACAGCACCTGGTGTTCCCAGATGGTCTCCCATCCAGTAACCAAGTTTGACCCTGCTTAGCTTCTGAGATCTGATGGGATTGTCACCACAGTGGTATGGCTGCAGGCGAGGACAGAGTAGAAGCCTTTACCTTGAAGGAAAATCTAAACTGTATACTTGGTTCCTCATAAATGCAGCATTAAAACAACCCCATTATTATCTACACATCAATCAATGGAGGAAACCCATTCGTCTCACCTTCATGTACTTCCGGATTTCTCAACAGTGGCACTATTGATATTTTGGATCAGATAATTCTTTAGTGGATTTTATGTTTGAATATGAAATGGCCCCCACAGGCTCATGTATTGAGAGAGACGGGTTTTGTCTCTTTCCTTTTTCTTTTCCTTTCTGCTTTCCATTGGCCACAAGGTGTGCTGCTTCACACCACCACGTGCTCCCTGCCATGATGTTCTGCCTCACTATGGGCCCACAAGCCCCAGGGACCATGGACTGAAACTCTGAAACTATCAGCTCAAACAAATCTTTCCTCCTTTAGTATGCTTCTCTCAGGTATTTGTCACAGAGATGGAAGTCTAACTGATATGGTGGGAGAAATGCTTGTGTATTATAGAATGTGGAGCAGCATCCTTGGCCTCTCCCCCACCAGTAGCAGCCCCCACTCATGATAACCAAGAATGCCTCCAGACATTACAAGATGTCCTCTCATCTGCAATTTTAGGCAGCTTCTTAAGCATAACATCTGTATATCAGAGAATACAGTGTCTCAGTTGAGGACAAACCAGCAATCTCAGCCCATTCCCATCCTCCCCTAAACACTGAATCTGAGCCTTTTAGATCTAACACTGACCTGTGGGGCTTCTGGTAGCTCACAGACACCTTAGTGCTGCCCTTTCTCCTGGAAAGACCCACTCCAAGACCAGGCACAAAGCTTGCATCTCAGTCCCCACTCACTGGCTTTGCTGGGCCATTTTGTACAGTACATAAACTGTACAAATGTACAACCATACATTGTGGCTCTGGACACGGTCCTCTTTTCTGACAACCAGTTAGTGAAATGGCCACTGATGAGTTGTTCTTCTAAAATCATGGAAGCCCCTTTCTTCTCTAACACATGTATAACAGAGGTGCAGGTACAGGTAAGACATGGGGAGGCACATGTTCCCCTGTTTTTTGTTTTTTGTTTTTTGCCGGTACTGGGGGTTGAACCCAGGGCCTCGCCCCTGCATGCTCTGCAAGTGCTGGACCACTGAGCTGCACCCTCAGTCCAGTTTTTTACTTTTTGAGACAGGGTCTCACTAAGTTACGCAGACTGCCTCTGGTCTCGAACTTGCGATCCTCCTGTCTCCGCCTCCTGAGCCACTGGGATTACAGGGGTGCGCCACGGTGCCCGGCACATGTTCCCCTGTTTATAGCATCAGACTGTCCTTGCCAATTGTAGTTTATTGTGTAGCAAAATCTAGCCACTGTACCAAACATCAGACTGCACAAGAAGAAGCCATATTGCGGTGAAAATCTAAGTACAACTCAGAAGACATCCAGGATAGAAATTCAGTTAACAGAAGATGGTAGAGACTGATGACTCATACTGCAATATAGATCCTAGGAGTTTGTGTGACCTGAATACCAGGAACTCTGAAAAGGACGTCTGACCACACACCTGGCCTCAGAATTCACCGTACAGGGTTTATGTCCTAACAATGCTTACCTTGTGCAATCAGCCAGCTAGTAGTGGTGTAATTACAGGAGTTTAACGTCATACCTAAATGCGCTTTAGAAATGTTAAAGCATAGGTCTGACTCTCCTCACAGTATTACACACAGGTTCCCAGCCCCAGCCTTGGACATTGACGCAGATAATTCATGCAGCCATATCTGTCTTCTCTCTCTGGGAAAGGCAGCCCAGTAAAAATGTAAATGCTCTTCATAAGCAGCAAACACTTTGAGAGAGGAATGGTCTCCCTTCTTGAGTACAAAGCCCCAAATATGGTGATTTAAAAAGTTTATTATTTAATCCCTTATTGTAATTAAAAATAAAACAAACACCATGATAGCAGAAATCTTACTGATGGCAGCTTCCATCTGAAATCCAGGCACCTTCATGATCATAACCCCACTCACTGTGTAAGACAAAGAGTGAAGGAAAGAATTAGTTTGCCTCTGATTACATGTGATTTTCATCAGTGATGACTGTAAACAAGGCAGAAAGACCAAATGATACTTGTGGGAAGTTCTGAAGAGGGCCTGGGAAAGCTTGCCAATTGAGTGTACACAGAGAAAAAAATCCACCCAAAGTCACATAGATAAAAGGCAAAGTGACTTAACTCAGTCACCAGAGCAATACAAATTAAAATAACAAAGAGAGATCACCTTGTGCCAGATAGACTGGCTAAGGCTAGAAAGCTGAATAATGCCAAGTGTTGTGGGCTATGAGTTATAGGTGAGATGAGGCACACTGCAGCTGCTCTGGAGAGAGTCAGGATTTAGTGGAATTATACACACCCAGACATTTCTTTCCTAGTATGTCTCAAAACAAATTTCATATAGATCTAAAGGAGTCATGCAGGGGATGTTCATTGCCGTGCTGTTGATGGAGTTGGAGGCAATCTGAGTGTCTTGTCACTTGAGTAATGGAAAAGGAAATTATGGTGTATGCACACCTCAAAGTGATGAGTAGCACTTAGAAGCCAAAGATCAGATACATAGGCATGGCATGAATGGATCTTAAAAAATATAATGCTGAGTTTAAAAAGTAAGGAACTGAGATATAAACCATACTGCTATTCATATATTTAAGGTATGTGTGAGTAAAGCAACAAAATAGATTGTATAAGAACACAAAAAGATCCACATGAAGCACATTAGGATGTTTAATAGTTTTCCCTAAGGTAAAGCTCCAGAAAGGAATCCTTGCAGACATCTTGATTTTAGCCTTATAAGATTCATTTCAGACCACTGATCTCTGTCATATAATAAGTTTATCTTGTTTCAAGCCATGAAGTTTGTGGTAATTTTTTATAACAGCAATAGGAAATTAATACAATAATTATAATTAATATATTAAAGGAAATATTGGAAAAGAAGTGAAGCATACGTAAACAGGGAATTTCAAAAAAGAAATGGAAACTGTTCAAAATAATCAATTAGAAATGTTGCATACGAAAAACAAAATCAGAAATTAAGAATTACTTTAACAGTCTTACCAAAGACTGAATGGATACAGAACATAGTCAGTGAACTTAAAGATACGTCAAGAACAATTATGCAAACTGAAACATGAAGAGAAAAAAAGGGTAACAATGCAAAACAATGCAAAAAAGTCCAAGAACTTTGAGATAATATTAAATGATCTAGTGTGTGTCATCAGAAGAAGTTAAGAGAGATAATTTAGGAAGGACTATTTGAAGAGATAGTAGCTGAAAATTTTCCAAACTGAATAAAAGATAAAAACAAACAAAAGAACAAGCCACAAAATCAACGAGCTGAGAAAACCAGAAGACTAACACAAAGAAAAACTACTTTCTAGGGATATCATAGTCAAACTGATAAAAATTAAAGATATAGAGGAAATAATAAAGGAAATTGGAAAAAACTTAAGATATAAACAATAAACACAATGGAACAAGGATAAAATGGCAACAGATTTCTCACCAGCAACTATGCAATTGAATGAAGTTAAACCTATAAAATTCTGTAAGAAAGGCTGTGAAGGATGGTGTACACCTGTAATCCCAGTTCTTGGGAGGCAGAAGGATTGTGAGTTCCAGGCTAGCTGGGCTACATGAGTCTGAGGCCAGCTTGGGTTATATGGTAACATACTCTCTCAAAAATAAACAAATAAACAAAGAAATAAAGTTGTATAATTTAAAAAATCTGTCAACCCAAATTATTTACCTAGTGATAATAATTGTTTTTAAAAATTTATATCTAAGTTTAAATCTACTAATTTACAATTTTTTCTTATTATCCCATATACTCATTATTCTTTTATTTTTCTCTTCTTCTTGTTTTGTTGTTTTTGTTTGTTTTGTATTTCCTAAGACAGGGTCTCACTATGCAGCCCTGGCTGGCCTTGAATTTGTGATCCTTCTGCTTTGTAAGTGCTGGGAGTACAGGCATGCGCCACCATGCCCAGCTTCCTTTTGTCATCTTTTTATGATTCCATTGTATTGGCTTATTATGTTTAAAATTATATTAAATGTACATGTTCTAACTACTTCAATTTAAAATACAAAGGTTATTAGATTATATATTCATTATATATTATATATTACATGTTATATAATATACTATATATTATATAATTATTATATTATATATTATTATATATAATTATTTATATAATTATATAATTTTATATATTATATATTGGGGCTGGGATTTAGCTCAGTTGGTAGAGCGCTGCGCTGCAGTCTCTGAGGTCCCAAGTTCAATTCCCAGCACTGCAAAAATGGGAGAAGGACCTGGCAATCCACTCCCAAGTCAATCTCGAAACAGTCTGCCATTGAAAACCCTATGAGGGTCGCTATGAGTCGGATGCCGACTCGACGGCACCTAACAACAACAACAACAAATATATTATATATTATATATAAATATATAATACAAAGATTATATACTATTGTATATACTATATATTACATATACTATAATATATATACTATAATATATACTACATATATATTATAATATATACTGTAATATACTATTGTATATATAATCTTTGTATTATATATTTATATGTATATTTATATATTCATATGTATTTATATATAGTCTTTGTATTTTAATTGAATATATAATATATATGAAACCTTTGTATTTTAATTGACTATATATAATATATATGTATTTATTTGTTATTTTGTGATACTGGGGAGTTGCACCCTGTGTCCCATGCTTGCATCCTTTGAAAACACTGTTCCCACTTAGCTACACCCCCAGCCCATTTTTTTGCTTTGTATGTTGATACAGAGTTTAGCTAAGTTACACAGGCTGCCTCTGGTCTCAAACTTGTGATCCTCTTGCCTCTGCCTCCCGAGCCACTGGGATTGTAGGTGTGAGCCCCCACACTCAGCTGTTAGATTATCTTTTTAAAGTAAGACTTAACTATATGCTATCTATAAAACAACAACAACAGCAAAATTTTTTCAAATATAATGACATAAATAAGTCAAAACTAAAAGGACAGGAAAAGGTATATCACACTAATGACAATAGAAGAATCAACATCATTTAGATGTCAGTTCCTTCCAAATTAATCTGTAGGTTCAATTGTTGTTGTTGTTGTTGTTGTTAGGTGCCGTCGAGTCGGTATCCAACTCATAGCGACCCTCTGTACAACAGGGGAAACACTATTGTCAGTGCTTCTCTGCTGTGCATAGGGTTTTCAATGGCAGATTGATTTTTGGGAGGGGGTTGCCAGGTCCTTCTCCCAAGCCTACAGCTTCTGGTGTTCCCAGGCGGTCTCCCATCCAG
>VMDO01035889.1:0-15656 GCA_007922755.1 Pedetes capensis
AATATTGAAATAACTGAATATTTTTCTTCTTATCACAAAAAATGACCTCAGTTAAAAGAAATTCCTGGAGATTAGTGACCAACTGAGGTTAATGGCCTGAGACTATACTTTAGGCAATTAACTCCACCCAGCCATTCATTAATCCCCAGGAAATGCCCAGGTTTCTGATTGTTATTGCTTAATTATAACCCAAACGGAACCAAAAGAGATGAAACATGCAATGTGATTGGCTAGCATACAAGAATTAAGTTCTCCATGAATGCCTTGTACATATCAATTAAAATTGCATCACCCTTAAAAACATCCATATGCCTATATTTCTTTTCCATTTTCAGTTCATAATAGTAATAATGACTTCAATGCTGGGCATTTTCTGGGAATTAATGGCCAGGGGATGTTAATGGCCCTTGGCTGTACCTTGAGCCATCTACTCCTCCCTGTTAGTTATTAATCCCTATGAAATGCCCAGCTATTGCTTAATTAACTTTACAATACAGTTAATGCAAATATAACACAATGGAAAGATTGTTATTTATAGGCTTCCAAAAAAGCTAAACCTTCAACTAAAATAACAAAAACCTTGCAAAAATCCAGATTAAGATTTCTGAAATTTACATTGAAAATTAAGAAGAGAAAAGATCTTTAGACACATACATTCAGAATTCACTTCAGACATGACCTCAACCACTTTCAAGGATGAAGATTTCCAGCTCATGGTAAAAGATAATCCTACTTTCCTTCAGTTACTTATACCTATGCTTATTTACCATTAAGTTGTCAAGACTTTTTTCCTCATTAAAATCTTGCTGAAATAAAAAGAAATTGCACTATGTCTATTTAAGAATTATTAAGAAAATTCCCTTTGTTTCACCCATGTGCTTTTGCTCTGTACTGTGAGACTCAGAGTTTGCAAACAACTCCATGAGTGGGAATCACTTACTTGCTTGTGTCAGAGAAGATTAAACTTGATAAGTTTTAGCACCCATTCTTCCTCAAGGGAAAAAACAAATTGCTTTAAATTGTAAACCTACTATTTTATTAGCCTATTAAGTGGGCATTTTTCAACTCTACTAGTAACTAATTAAAGGAACACAGTATCTGTCTCAAACCATCTGGTCCCCTAGATGCTACTGATGAATGGATCTGTTCTCATGCTGCATGTAGTTAATTTTTTTTTTTTAGTTAATAAATACTTAGCCATGGTAGAAATCTACCTGAACCAGCACATGCTTTGCCTCACCTGACATCAGCATTTGTGAGAGCCCCAATGATGCCTAAAATTAGCCCGGGCACATAATTATAGCCTTCAGGAAAAATCAGCTCCAGAATATATTATCTTTTCTAAAAAATCAAGATCCCTTAAATTACACAGATGAATACTATACAGGTACATAATTGGAGACTCATGATTCTGTTCCTGCCTGTTAAGCACATATACTGAAAAGATAATCGTGTAATATGTATTACTTACTATTTATGGCACTTAGTAATTTATACAGGTCTTTATGATATCTTATTTACTTGATCTCTCCTCAAAAAAACCAGAGATTTTCTCTATGATTTTTGTACTTATATAAAGATTCATTTTCTTATATCTTGAATTATTTGATGCTGCATCATACAACAGCTATTATCAAGTGTTCAAAGACTAAGACGTCTATTTTTGATGGAATAAAGGTTACAAAATTATAATGATAAAATAGTCATTAAATTGGCAGACTGTCTTAGAGAAACCATAATAACTAAGCTAAAAATTACATATGAAATAAGGAATATGGTAAAAAAGTTAATATTTCTGTGAATACAGATGCCTCAAAAACATGAGGTTCTGGTGCCCAGTACTGTAATATGGAGAATGTTATATACTTACAAAAGCAATAAGCTTATTATGATACTTTAAGCATTTTGGGGTAGATGAAAATTTTTCAGAGAACCAAAAATAAAGAATCAGTCTCAGAATAGGAAAGACAAAATATACTTTTGTCTTAGTTTACCTATCAAAAATACATACATTATGTAGGTTACATTCTACTTTCCATTATGCACAAGCACATACAAATACAATCAGTTCAAGTCATTCATGGATCCTGAATGGATCACACCATTCCTATCAGATATTTGTAACTTATCAAAACACAAGGAAAACAGAACCTGATAAAAACTCATTGTCATATATACTGAACACAAGAGACACCTGGCAACACAAAATTTTAATGAACTGTAGCTCACAGTAATTATTTGTTTAATTCTTCCCAACACACATACTATAATGAGAGAGAAAATTTTATCCTCATCTAAATTTAATGACATTCTTTGAAAATGCTGAATAACCATTTGATATATAAGCTCCATTTTCCTAATCTTTAGATAATTTTTCAATCTTGATATATTCTCAAAAAATGTCTATCTCTTTGCTGCCTGCATAAAACCATTTAGATAAAAAATAATATGGACTGAAGCTATAGGTCAGTGGTAGAGCTCTTGCTTAGCATGTTTGAGGCTCTGGGTTTGACCCAAAGAACTTCTAATAATAGTAATAAAATTAATAATAATGTTTAATCATTAATATTTTTCATAATCTTGATTAAGTCTCTCTGTCTCTCATCTGTCTCTCTCTGTCTCTCTTTCTCTGGTCATAGGTAATGTTAGACAGGACCTGTTACAAAATGGCACTTCCCTATAAAGTGGTTCCTTCTTCTATCCACTATGCTCCAGTCCTCAAAAAGCCCGCCAAAAAGCCTGCCAAAATTTGACTTAAAATCTTCCCTGGGCCTGGCAATGACTATTTCCTCTTCCCTCTTCCCTCTTCCCTCTTCCCCTATCAGAAACTCCATGCACCCTCTCCCTACCTATCCCAATGTGACACATCAATCTCCCCTTCCCCCTCCCACCTAGAGCCCATAAAAGTTTTGCCCCTTCCTCCCCGGGTGGCTGCTCTCTCCTTTGCTAGAGACAGCCCTGGCAGCTTCACCCAATAAAGGTCTGTTGAGTTTACAGGTTTGGGGCTTCTTACCTAACAAGTAATACTTTAGTTTGCTCATTTAGAGACAACTGTTTGAACATTAATTTTTATTTTAAATACTGGTTTTTATCTGTTTTTCTATCAAAATAAGACTCAATGTAAAGAGAGCATTCTTATTTTTGAATCTTAATTTTTCCTGTCTATTCATTAACTTACACAAGAACTGCTTAAGACATGACAGATATGAATATTTTAGTGCACCAATATATGCATGTAAATATTATTGTAGCATATGCAAAAACCTTTTGGCCAAGTGCCTTTGTTTTACAATGATATGCCCATCCGCATAAGGTTCTAAAAACATGAATGCTCAAATTTCAATCTACTTTTAATCCTATATCCTATCTCCATTTCATGAAAGAAATATTGTACCATGCATAAATTTACCTAACGTATCAATCACTTAAAAATAAAAGAACAACTAGAAATCTGTGAAAGATAGGAAAAAGATCTTCTTAACATTTATACAACTTCCAGTAATATAGAAGCGCACAATACAGTAGACTAAAAATTAGAGGCTGGTGACCAACTTTAGCCAGAAAATATGCTGATTTTCTGATTCAGAAGTAAAACTTCAACTTTTGCAAACATTTTAAAATTAATAATATTTACATGAAATTTCATACTTCCAAGTATTTTTAATTAAGAAGTCTGATACACATAATTGGAACTGTATGAAGTCATTCTCTTCAGTTATGACTTACACTCTCCAGTCCCTCTCTATTGCCTCACTAGTACACCTAGCTAACCTCTATTTATATTTGCCCTCTATAGGGAAATAAGACTTCAGAATTTTGTGTATATATGTGTGTAGCAGGAGGGCAGGGGTGCACAGATGAGTATACTGGGCCTCTGAATGTAAGGCTGTCATAATATCCACTTACTAATTTTCTCTATATATTTTTTCTTTTGAAAAAGTCTTTCAAGTGATAATATTCAAGTATCAAAAGAGCTACAGTTTTACTGAGCAAAGTCAGGGGATTAAATTTTCTTGTATCTTCACTAATGGTGAATGAATTAGCATTTCCCAACTTGACTGATATGCCATTATTTTTAAGCTATTTAAGTCTGAAAATCTATTAAAATACACTATCACCAATGTAGAATAAGTAAAAGGAAGTACTTCTCAATCTCTAAATGATTTTGAAAAGATACATTCCTCTTGCAATGGTTGCCTGCAGCTATAATTCCAGTAACTAGGGAGGTGGAGGATTGCTAGCTCAAAGCAAGAGGCACTCTGCAAAATTTGACAAGACCTTAACACACACAAAAAAAGATTAAAAAATGGCTGGGATGTAACCCAGTAGTAGAACAGTTGCAAAGAATGTGCAAGGCCCTGGGTTCAACCCCCAAGGATTTTAAAAAAAAAATTCAAGTATTTTTCAGTCGAGCTCTATTATTTTCACTTACATGCATATTCCTCCTTAGGACAGGAGTTCACTATTATTAATATCTGCAGTCTAAGAAATTATGATTAGTCTTATTTTTTTCATTCCTGGAGTCACCAGGAATGTAATGAGATCATACTTTATGACAATACATTAATATTTAGATATTTATAGCAATCCATCAGGATATCTGCAAACTCTACAAGAAATATGTTTCATAAACTTTTCAGGCCTACTCATTCCATCTACAAAAAAGAATTTTTCTTTAGCTTGAGAGACTTCATTATTAGTAGTAATTAATTGTATCATAAGGAAGAAAAAGTATATAGGATAGTAGATCTCTCAACTGGTTAAGCCTTAGGATTTCTTTTGCCTTTGTAAAAATGGGTATCTATGCTCTGTCTATGGAAAGTCTCATCAACTAGATTTGAATAAATGAATAAATCAGAATCTCCCAGAGCAGGGCCCTGGCAACAGTATTTAAAGTTTTCCATATGATTACAACCCCTACATGTCCGTCAGCTTATAATGCTGCAAGGGTTTGTATGTTGCTGTGATGCTGGAAGTTATGCCACTGGTATTTCAGATACTAGCAAGGCCACCCATGGTAGGTTTCAGCTGAGCTTCCAGACTAAGACAGACTAGATACAACTCATAGTGATCCTCATAGGGTTTTCAATGGCTGATTGTTTCAGGATTGCCTTGCAAATGGATTGCCACATCCTTTTCCCATTTTTGTAGTCCTGGGAATCTAACCTGGGCCCTCAGAGACTGCAGAGCAGCACACTACCAACTGAGCCAAATCCCAGCCCCACTGAAACACTTTAGCCATTAAAAACTCTATGAAGAACAGAGAAGCACTGTCAAATATAGTGCCAGAAAATGAGCTCGGCTAGAAGCTCGGGCTAGAAGAGTTGCCTTCTCAAAGTAGAGTTGACCTTAGTGATGGGAATAAAGTAAAGCCCCTGGGACCTCCTTTTGCTCTGTGACACAACCCAAAATGAGAAGTAGTGACTGCAACAATATGTTCAAACATAAAAAGATTATATGTGTGGCACAGTGTTGGGTAGTGTTTTATTCTGTTGTATTTAGGGTCCCTATGAGCTGGATCTGACTCAAAAGCACCTAACCACTACCAAAAACATATGATTAAAATTTTCAGTAGTAGAACCACTAACCTAGGAAAAATAATAATACTAAGAATTGTCCCTCGTGAATTATTTGGAACAACAACTAAATAAAAGAGAAGTGCTTAGGGTTCAATTAATTAGCTGTTAGTTAGCTATCTGAAACTGTCTTAAATGCCACAGTAGAGTCTTACGATATATTTCCCATCTTCCAGGAATCTACAATCCAGCTGGGACATGGGAGGACTTGTTAGGTGCCATTGAGTTGGTATCTGACTCGTAGGGACCCTACATACAAACAGGAGAAACAGTATTCTTTCTGCTTCTCTGCTATTCATAGAGTTCTCAATGACAGACTGTCGGGAGTGTGTTGCTGGATCTTCCTCCCATGCCTATAGCACCTGGTGTTCCTAGGTAGTCTCCCATCCAAGTACTAACCAGGCCTGACCCTGCTTAGCTTCCAAAATCTTATGGCATTGGACGCCACAGGGGTATAGCTGCAGGTATGGGAGGACTTAGCATGCACAAAATAGTATTAAATTGGAAAATACTTAAATCAGGCTTTTTTGGTAATTCCTATGACCAAAGAGATCCTTCCTGTTCCCAACCAGTTAGGTAGTAACAAATTATCAAAGTCCTTGCAACTGCGGCAGACTATTTTATGTATTTTATATTTAATGTCATAGTTGACAGATTTTTAAAGTATGATAAGCACATATAAACCCAATGCTTACTAATCAAAGATTTAGATAAATAAGAAAATTTGGTCAGCATAGGCTGTTGTAGTAACTTAGCTATGAGCCCTTGAGAGTCTGGGCAGGAATGGTAGCCCAAATAGAGATACAGGGAGTAGTGTATGAAATTTTCAAAAACTGACAGAAAAAGGAGGATGAAAGCATTCATGTCAGAAATTATATTAAAATAGTAGTTCTTTCAGCAGAAGGAAAAACACAGAAATTTGGGAAAGAACATAGTCTAGAGGGGGGAATAAAACTGGTTTAGATCTGCTGAAGTGAAAATAATGAAATACATTTAATTAGAAATATTCAGAGGGTAAGTGTAGATGTAAAAGAGAGCTTGAGTAAAAAACTGAAGATACTGATCAGAAGAAAATATCAAGAATTATCAAGAATATTCATGTTATCTTGCTGCCTAGGGTCTCAACCATGTTTCGTATCACAAAGGTCACCTGATAAGTGACTTCTCATAATGAAATGATACCATATTAAACATGCTAAATACAAAATATGTTGAACAATGATTGCTAACATATCTATTTACTCTGATTTTTTAATACAAAAAATAGTGTTTTGTTCACAAACAGCTTGTTTAGCATTTAAACTCACTTACTGAACAAATGAGTAAAAGAACATAGAGTACTTTAGGTAAATTATCTAACATTTCATTTAACAGCTTCTTTACATAGCCTTTATTTTTTATAAGTTTGCATAATAAGAATTCACACACACACACACACACACACACACACACACACACACACACACGAGCTCTCCTCCTCTGGGCTGGTTACCTAGCTGTCCTAATCACTCAGTAATTAAAATAAAACCCACTCTAGATAATTGGCCATCTTCTCTAATTGAAAACTAGGTAGATAATCATTTGGCCCAGAGAAATGCCCTACTCTCATACTGTAATATGAACTACCATCTGTCTATTAAATTAGTCATTGTAAAATACTCAAATATAAATTACTACTCTAGGACTATTATAGAAGTTGCCCTAGCATTTATTATTTTTTAATTTGTTGACTCACTCATTTCATTCCAGAGAACAAAAGGAGAAGTATTCTAGGGTTGATAAGGGGAAGAGTCAATAATTTTAGTCATGCAACATAGACATTTCCAGAATGTTTATAATGTCTAACTTTGCTATACAAAGTATTTGCTCTCTGATGAATAACAGGGCAACAGGGCTGGGATTTAGCTCAGTTGATAGAGCACCACTCTGCAGTCTCTGAGGTCCCAGATTCAATTCCCAGCACCGCAAAAATGGGAGCAGGATGTGGCAATCCACTCTCAAGGCAATCCTGAAACAATCAGCCATTGAAAACCCTGTAAGAGTCGCTATGCATCAGACATGACTCAATGGAAACTAACAAAAACAACAATGAATAACATCAACATTAAACCACAAAGCTAGAAGAAATTATGCAAAAATATCAATTCATTCATACAGCTCAGAGATCTTAAGTTGTGAAGGTATGTTACATATTTACTCTTGATAAGAGATGTTGTTGTTTTTGTTAGGTGCTGTCAAGTCTGTATCCAACTCATAGTGACTCTCATAGGGTTTTCAATGGCTGTTTCGGGATTGCCTTGGGAGTGGATTGCCAGGCCCTTCTCCCATTTTTGCGGTGCTGGGAATTAAATTCGGGACCTCAGAGACTGTAGCACACCGCTCTACCAACTGAGCTAAATCCCAGCCCCCTCAATAGAGACAGAAGTAGAGAAAAGGAAAAAGAAAACCTGCCAATCTTAGAAACTGTCCAAGGTCCAGAAAAATCCTTGTAATATACCTGACATCTACTGAGGAAATACTGTAACTGTGTTCTTCCAAAAAGAGCAATTTATTTGTATAAGGAAGGAGAGGAAATTCATAAATATTGAAAGGTCCTATAAAAAACTTAGCTAATTATCAAAAGGGCAAGCTGGGTTTGCATCAAATATAGACTGACTGGTAAGTTTCACCACAGTCTAAAGACACACTTGAACACAGCAACACCAGTCACAGTATCTTCAATTAGAGAGGACAAGGATACACAGCCACACATTCTATGACACCAAACAGACAGAAACTGCATGAATACATTCTCCTTTCCAAATCATAGCCAATCTTAATCATGAAAAGACTGCCACCTCTGCCCCCAAATTTCTCTCTATTAACTTTATGCTGACATCTGGGGATATGTGATTTGTCTATATATTGGCACAAAGTTGTTGTTAGGTGCCATCCAGTCAGCGTCTGACTCAGAGTGACCCTATGTACAACAGGCAAAACACTATCGTCAGTGCTTCTCTGCTATTCAGATGGTTTTCAATGGCAGATTGTCTTTTGGGAGTGGGTTGCAGGGTCCTCCTCCCAAGCCTACAGTATTTGGTGTCCCCAGGTGGTCTCCCATCCCAGCACTAACTAGGCTGAGCCCTGCTTAGCTTCCAAGATCTGATGGAAGCCACAGTGCTAAGGCTGTAGGCCACACAAAAGAGGCTTTGTGAAGTGTGTACCTGAATTGGAATGTAGAATCATGATGCTCTACACAAAGTCAAACCCTGATCCATGTAAACATTCACCAAATGATTAGGCAGAAATCACTCAAGACACTGGGTGTAAAACAATAGCTCGACAGCTACTTAACAAATTCAAGGAAAAACTGAACTGCAATGAAAATAAGGAAAATTCCCAAACATAAGGCTTCTGTGGCAGTCACAGAAAGTAAGGTATTACCAGGATTTTGGATTTAGAATACAAGTACTTATAACAAGAGTATTTCTCTAAAGGCATATTTGCTTCAATCTGAACAGGAAAGAATAATTCTCATTAAGTCCTGTCTTACACTACACAGAACAATGCAAAGAGTGGGTTCGGTCTTGTTTTTCCTTCACAGAATTTGACATAAATTTAAAGGACTTTAGAGTCTTAGTGATGAGGAGACATTATGAATAAATGCAAAAAAGTCCTTAATAAATCATTTTATGAATTGAGATGGAGAAAACTTTTAAAATCTAACATTATAGATGAATGATTTGAATTTTCCTATGGCAAAGGACCCAAATGTTACACAGAAATTTCAATTTTATTCAGTTATTAAGAGAAATTTATTTTTATTTAGTTTTAATATGGATTTTTCTCCTCTAGATTATTTTATGTATAAAGACAAGTAGCATGTAAATGTTATTTCTGTTAATTAATGAAAAGGTCTTTTTCTAAAAGTGGATTCTCACGGATTATTTACACTCTAAATCCCATGACACTGAATTATGAAACACATTTTTTTATGAATATATAACTGTAATTATATTAAATTTAAAATTGTTTGAATAACCAAGATACAGAAACATTAAAATCATGAAAGATATATTACCACAGAGTAGACTTTAGAGAACTGATACTTGTGCATATGTACATGTGCATACATACACATACATATTTTACATTTTTTTCACTACTCTGAAAATTTGATTTCTCTCCTCCACAAATTCAAATATGAAACAAATTTATTAAATTAAAATCTCCAAAATTAGTATCTGTTGCTCGGGAAAATGAAGGTGTTTGTTAAACTCATATCCTGTCACAAAATTTGTTTTCTGAATTTACATCTTCTGAAAAATATATTTATTCCTTCATTTGCTTTGGACAGTGGTTAAAATGCACAATTTTCTGAATAACTATGGCTTGTCATACATAAAATAATCCCTCTTTTAAAAAACTGCTTTGGTGTTGAAATATGTTAATGTCAAAGTAAATCACACTTATTGTGGATCCTCACAGAATAAAACAGAATATTACTTAACAATAAAAATTAAAACTACCATTTCCAAATGTTTAAAATTCCTCCTTCATTATGTGAGGCACTTTAAATTCATTGTATCACTTAATCTTTATAATAACCCTTGAGGTAAATGTTGTTTTCTTTTCCTATGATTTAGTGTACTATGGCAAGCAGAAGATTAATAATTTTCCTCAGGGTTATTGTTGGCTCATGAAAGGCTAAACTTCCTTGTTATTTTAGGAGTGACCTCAAATTAAAATCTCTCTACACTGTTAACAAAGAATCTCTTGCTATTTAGCCTCCCATAGCAGAGACTATTGAATTTTTATCAAACTCACTTCTATGCACACAGTTTGACCATATTCCCTCTAGATTTGAGTATGTCAATGAACTAAATTCAATCCAAGAGAATAGGGATCAAAATAATATATGGTACTACAAGGCTTAGTCCTCACAGGCAACTCTGCATTCTCTTTTGTCCCAGATGATTACAGACATCAACCAGGCTACTTTGAGAACTACTTGAAGATGGTAGGATCACAGGCAGCATTTCAACCAAAAATATCTGCATTGAACTGTTGTGTAATGAGAAACTCTTCCTGGATTAAGCCACTATAACATAGGATTATTTTTCCTGTCAGCTAATTAATACAAATTATGTCATCTTACAGTCACCAAATTAAAAGAGGACTATGATTCATGGAATATATGTATGTATATATATGGTTTTTTTGCAGTGCTGGGGTGTTGAACTCAGAGTCTTGCCCATGCTAGGCAAGTCCTCCACCACGGAGCTGTACATCCAGCCCCTTTTATTGATTTTTTAATTTCAGGATTGGGTTTCAGTTGAGCAGACCTCCTCTGGCCTGGAATTTTCAATTCTCCTCCCTCAGCCTCCAGAGTCCAGGATTATAGGCATGCCCCAGGCACCCACCTGACTCAAGGATTTTAATTAAAATCTCTCAATTAAAACTAAAAATTAAATATGTTGATAGTATAAACTTTATCCTCCACAACATCTAATGATTATATGACCTCTTCTTCTACTGGAAAACCTATGTGTTTGGTAAAAATGGTAACTTGAAGACAGAAAATGCAAATAAGCTGCATTTTTATCCCCTCAAAAGCAGATACCACATAAATAGTTTTGAAGTGATATCTAAATGCTTTTTATACCAAATTCAGGTGTCAGGGATAATAAATCATTTATTTGATGAATATTATACTCTAAAGGAATCAGTGCAAGTCCCTAAAGGAAAAAAGCAGAAGTATACTTAGAAGTATTTCCTCATTTGAAGTTGATATAACTGTGCTGACAAGTACAAAAGATAACTACTTTGTTCTGTCATGCTGTGTCATGTTGTAGAAAACACAAAGCTTTATGTGACCTTTAGAAAAACAGCCAAAAGTAGCTTCCCTTGCGGTGTTTAATGTGGGCATTTTTGAATGTTGAAGGGCCTGTCTTTTCCTGGTTGTGTCCAAAGATATCTCTTGAGGAATCTTAAGAGACAAGACTGTTGATACTTTAAATGAGTGTAAACGTAGGGAAAATGCTAGGAGGAAAAATTCACTGGTGATAGTGGCTATTAAGATTTTTGTCCCCAGTACTGGATATTGAGCCCAGGGCCTCACACATGCTAGACAAGTGCTCAATCACTGAACTGCTGAACTGCGCCTCCACCCTTCATTCATTTTTCTCATCATTTATTTCTTTATCTATTTATCTTTTGCAACAGGGTCTAAGTAGTACAGGCTGGCTTTGGGCTTGTATTCCCTATTTTCTTGCCCCTGCCTAGAAATTTGTATTTATGTAAGATCCTTGTAAATGTCCATCTATTAAATATTCAATTCCAAAACTGGCCTAGATGGACATATATTGGGTATGAATGGACTGAGACTATATATAAACCTATCTGCTAGTCCATTTATTATTTTTATACTCTTGTTTCATGTGGAAAAGATAGAAAAAATCTCATGCTCCTCTCTGAATAACCACAGACTATTTCTGCAATTGCTCTGAATTCCAGACCCAGCAGAACTTCAGTAGAGTGGAGTGTCCTCAGAGATTAGAACACTAGAAAAAATAAGCAACAGATTGTTATTAAGTTTTATTTTTATGTACCCATCACCACTTTCAAAAAACATAGCCATACTTATAGTTTTGTTGAGCAACTTTTCTTTTAGTGTTAATTCCTTAACTTGAAGGAATAATTAACAGAAAGATTTGGGCCCTCTAGGTTAACATTTCTTAAAGTAAATTTATAGATAATCTGCACTGTAATCACCTGAATTTATATAGGTTAATCTCTAGAATAACCATTAAAAACAATACAAAAAAATAAACCATAAAATCCTATAGAGAAGATTTAATAAAATAATATTCTTTTCATTAATCCCAAGAAGACAGAAAAAGAACAAAGGGATTAAGGACAGTTAGGACAAATATAAAATAAATAGCAAGAAGAAAGGGATTCAATCCTACCATATCAACATACATCAAATGCAAATGCACCAGAAGCTTGAATAAAATTGTGGATGCATAGACTGAACCAAAATCTATAGAGTAGAATTGCATCAACTGAGCACAGGACCTAAAATTGTGACAAATATATCAGATGATTTTTTTATGCATTTTAAAATTCAGCCATTGTGATGGTTAATCATGATTGTTAACTTGATTGGATTGAGAAATACCTAGGAGATTGGCAAAGCAATTGTCTGGGTGTGTCTGTGAGGGCATGTCTAGAGAGGATTAACTAAAAAAGGGAAGACCTACCCTGAATCTGGGTAGCACCATGCCTTAGGCTGAAGGCCCAGATGTAATAAAAAGGGAAAAAGGAGAAAGCCAGATACTACAGGACAAGCATTTTCTTGCTCTGCCTTCCAGGCACCATGATGTGTGCTGTCCTTTCTCTGCTACACACACTCTACCATGATAGTTTGAAAACTCTAAAACTCTGAGCTAAAATAAATCCTCTCTTGTTTTCACTCAGATATTATTCACAGGGACATGAAAGTAAAATACAGAAAATTGTGATTGGCAATGCTTTACCACATTCATATGGTATTTAATGGGAAAGAAAGTGGGAGTGACTACTAATGAAGCTAGTACATATATGCAAACAAAGTACATCTCAGTGGTAGTCAGGTATAGTGATAAGTGAATTTTAAAAAGTGAAATATATGTAAAGTTAAGGTTGCATTATGGATTTTATAATTATAACTAAATTAACAGTAATGCTTATGTAGTCTTAGAAAGATGATTTAAAACATCTATTATAGGATACTTCTACTTAGCAAATTTATAGCTGTATGTTTCTTACACTTGAAAGTTGTTGTTCTTTTTGGGTGCCATGGAGTCAGGTTGACTCTTAGTGACCGTATGTAAATCAGAATGAAACACTCCCCAACACTGTGCCATGTCTGGCACTATTGTCAGTGCTCCTCCACTATTCATAGTTTTTGATGGCTGATAATTTTGGGAGTGGGCTTCTAGGTCCTTCTCCCGAGCCAACAGTACCTGGTATTCTCAGGTGGTCTCCCATCCAAGTACTAACCAGGTCTATCCCTGCTTAGCTTCCAAGATCTGACATGATCAGGCACCATGATGGTATGGCTGTAGACCACACTTGAAGATAGTAAATGAATATTAAATGTCAAGTGAGAATAAAATGTGATTGTATGTCTAAAATTACTCATGAGCAGGAAAATGTTATAAAACTGCAAAGTATTGTTAGAAGAGAAAAACTCTTCCAAGATGTCTCTTGTGCCTCTTCACAACTTGCTGGCTATGCCATTAATGGGAGGTTTCTTGACCTGAGCTGTTTCTCAAAGTTGTATTTTTCAGTTGAGAAACCTTGAGGAATCAGGTAATGTCTCCTTCAGAGGCAAAGAACACACTTGTTTATTGATTGCTGTAAAAGCAGAGGATACCCCAATGTCAGTACTCTATAACACAATCCACTACATATGCAGGTATCATCTGGCTTCTTTGCATTATTTTATGTGGCCTAGGAGCAAGAATAATTAATGCAAGTGAGTTGATGTTCATCCTGCTTGCTGCAATGTGGACAAATAAAGTCCACTGTTTCTGACTCAAGAGTCTCATATCTTCTACAATCTATGACACAATGGGCTACTTACTAGAAGGAATTAGGGTAAAATCAAATCCTAGACCAAATATATTATTATATAGAAATCAATTTTGGGTATCATAAAATTGATCAGATAATACACAAAAAACCCTGATAAACAAAATGACTTATGAGTTATACACTGTACTATAATTTAGGGGTCATAATTTATGAGTTAATTATTTTAGACATAATTTTCCTTATATTCTCACTTCTCAAATTCCTACAAAGCAGCTAAACACATAATTAAAGGCTTAAACTTCTTTATTTAACAACAACAACAAAAAAAAAATCACAGAGCATAGGCAACTGGAATGCCATTTGAGAGCTCAAACCTACCATGAATTTACTCTCACCAGTGGTGTATGGAATCAAGGAGCATCTAAATATGTATGTTCATTCAGAATATAAATAGCAACAGTGGGCAATCATCCTCATTTCAGCATTCTAGAACATTTTCTTTGATAGGCTTTCTAAAAGAATTTAAATATTCACAATAGCAATTATGCAGTCTTTATTCAAGCATTGTGTCGAGCTTTAAAAAGTTTTCTAACATTTCTTCAGGATTAACTGTGTCTCCAAATTTCATTGTCATAGTCACCTGCCAGTTCTAATAATCAAGCACTCTGACACTTTATAAGTCTACCAAAAACCTCTAAAGTTATAAGGTTTTGAATTAATGTGACAGTTATTTGTTTCCTTAGACTTTAGGTCTTGCATTATTTCTCCCTACACTTTTCCATATACGTTGAACTTTTAGTTCCTTCTTAGAGGTTCTCCAACCAGAATATTCCCCTAAAAGAAGCTGAGAATAACCACATAAAATTCTACAAATATTATTTTACAAATCCTTTTGGAAATGTTGATGAGTAAGTCATTAAAACTCTATTACTCAAGCATAAATTCACAGCAAAGATTTCAAAAGTTTAAAAGTTTAAAAAAAAAAAGTTTAAAAGTTTCAAAAGTTTAAAAAATATCTCAGGAAGACTCATTAACAACCTGCATTATGCAGATGACACCACTTTGCTTGCTGAAAATGAAGAGGATTTAAAACATTTACTGATGAAGATCAAAGATCATAGCCTTCAATATGGGTTATGATTAACATCAACAAAACAAAAATCCTTACGACTGGGTCAGCACGCAACTTCACAACAAATGGAGAAAAGATTGAGGTTGTCCAAGATTTTACTTTGCTTGGCTCTATAATCAACACCCGTGGAAGCAGCAGTCAAGAAATCAAAAGACGCATTGCTCTAGGAAAAGCTGTGGCAAAAGACCTCTTTAGAGTATTGAAAAGCAAAGATGTCACATTGAAGACAAAGGTGCGTCTGACTCATGCCATGGTATTTTCAGTGGCATCATATGGTTGTGAAAGCTGGACATTGAACAAGAGAGACAGAAAAAGAATTGATGCTTTTGAATTGTGGTGCTGGAGACATCTATTGAATATACCATGGACTGCCAAAAGAACCAACA